>OX439483.1:381945752-382126468 GCA_949320155.1 Melangyna quadrimaculata
CTATTTTAATATAAACTACAAAACAACAACAGTTTAGTGTGAATACAAAATATTTTATTGAAAAATAAAACAAAATGCTATAGCAACGAGGTTATCGTAAAGGGCTCTGTAAACGCTCGAACACAGTGCTAGTAAACTTGGTTCGAGTACCATGTTCGAGTTAATTTTAACTGTCTGCGGTTTGGTTCTAGTACCAATTTTTTGATTTCAGCAAACAATAATTTGGTCTCACCAAAAATCAAAAGATATTTGATATTTTTCAATGTTCGAGGGCGGGGCTACGTGTTTGTGGTACCAAGTTCTACTGTCTGCGGACTGGTTTACTACGTTTACTCGAACAAATCATAATTAAATTCAAAAAACAAAAAAAGTATTATGTCAGTTGCGTCTTAAAATTTCAAAAAAAAAAAAAAAAAAAAATAAGAAAAGATAGGGTGAGTTCAAAAATGCAGGAATGCTGCATGACTGCAAAATACAATTGTAATAAAATGGTACCATTTATGCAAGTTTTTAGTAAAATTTGATGTAATTGTTTGAATTTACGTTTCCTCTCAACAATGGTATCAAATTTTACTAAAAACTTGCATAAATGGCACCATTTTTTTGCAATTGTATTTTTCAGTCATGAAGCATTCCTGCATTTTTGAACTCACCCATAATCACCCCAATTACGAAATTCGTATTATTAAGTCGTATTTGGTCGTATGTTGGGCTTGTGGCTTCCTTAATGGAGCAATGTCATCTTTTTTTATGCAAGGCTTTTGGAAATATAAGAATAGACCAATTTCGATGCTGGTATTTAAACTTAACACTATCATCATCAAAAGCCATAGTGAAAAGAACAATTTGTGTTCTTTGCCAACAAATTTTGGTCTTTTCGCCATGTCTGCTGATAATTATCTTGTTAGGTTTAAATACCAGCATCGAAAGAAGATACAATTATGCCGTTAAAGAACCCACAAGCCCAACATACGACCAAATACGACTTTATAATACGAATTAAGTAATTGGGGTGAATGTCTAACATTCCAAATAATGAAATTTGGAAGGAGTTTTTTGAGTGCCTTAAAAGTTTACCATCTTTATGGAATATTTAAGATGACATTTTAAAGGATAAAAATGTAAAAAAAATCGTATGAAACCCTTTTCGAATGTTATAAGCTAATTTATCTAAATGCAACTGTTGACGACCTTAAATAAAAACTTATCGGCATAAAGTCCTGCTAAAGAAGAGACGACAGTTTCAGTTCTTTTAATAATTGCGTATGAGTAAATGATGGCCGTTCTTTTAACTATTCCTTTGCCAAAATCCTTTTCTTAGATTTTAACAAAAGTTCGTCATCATCTTCTAACAACATCCCACTCAAAATTAAGACATTGAAAAATCTCTTTTTTGCTGCCATAATTATTGGGTAGGTTCAGAGAACTTAGGGGTCTTGCAAGTAAGGCAAATTTCTAGAATGTGATTGGCCAGCTGTCAAAAGTTTCCTTCATTTGAAACAATTTTTCGACAGCTGACCAAACACAGTCTAGAAATTTGCCTTACTTGCATTGCAAGTCCCCTAAGTTCTCTGAACCTACCCATTTATAATACAAATTATTTTTTTTTTTAGCTTATTTTATTTAAAATATGACAAATGTGTCGTATAAATAAAAAAGTTTGAGTAGTTCGTCAACTTGGTTTCACTGTCTGCTGAGTTTAGTAGAACTAAGTTTACTCGCACCATGTTCGAGCGTTTACAGAGCCCATAAGACCAGGCTTACGATAGCCTCGTTGCTATAGTATTTTGTTTTATTTTCATTAGACTCAATCGAATATTTTGTATTCAGAATAAAGTGTTGTTGTTTTGTAGGTTATATTAAAATATTTGTTAAGACTGTATAGTCTTGACTTCAGGACAAACAAAACACACCTACTATTGTTTTCAGGCCCATTGGAACAATCTCTAACTAATTTGCCATCGCTGCTAGGTAGCTGCTACTCGTTATGAAGCTAGACATGTTCAAACATTAAAATGAACAACAACAAGAACATTACATACAAGAAACGGAACATCGATTGTCCTTTAATAACTCCAATTCAGGGCAACCTATCGGGTCCATATTTTGTGATTTTTTTGAATATTAGCGATTTTGCTTAATAAATAGAGAATTTTTGTCAATAACTTGACAACAGCGCCACCTACCGTATCTGTTCATAATTAGAAACTTTTATCTAACAACATTTAACATATGAATATGTGAATATGACTTCAATTGATCACGTCGTTCCGAAGTTAAACGATAAATAAAAGATGCATTAACGATAACATTAACGTCCATAACACCTTCCATGCACGCGATAGAAACTTTTTCCCATACAATAAAATATAGTACTCATCGAGATTCGAGACCTCTAAAATGATATGGGTCGCAATGTGTTACATCCATAGGACGCACTCCATACAAAAGTGCTCATTGTCCTTTGAAGTTCTCTTCTAGTGAATCACATATTAAAAAACTTCACTCCAAATTTTAATCAAATCTCTCTAGCTCTAGCTCGGTGTATACATCTGGACAGGCAAATAGACTGACCGACGTCTCTCTCATCATCGTAATGCTTTTTTTTGACATGAAACTTTGAATTATAGAGGAATTCAAAATAAAATAAGTGTTTTTAAGTTTTTTTTTAAATAAACCTAATCTTTTATTTACGATAGACGCACATAAATTAAAAAAAAAAAATATTTAAAATCTATCAGCCATGGTTCAAATTCGAATTACTTTATGCACGAACTGTAAAATAAATCGCCGAATTTTTGGCTAAGGTAAATGAAATGTTTTCCATAGCTTAGTATAATTTGAAATTTTTTAACAAGATTTTTTCTACACAGGATAAATTAAAAAACAAAATTGCAATTGACACACACTCTTTTTCATCATTGGAATAGAATTACTATACAATCTCATCATTTTATCTTTTGGCTTACTGAAATTGGAAGCACAACTCGATCCTAAAGGACTTACTGTCAAGAGTCTTAAAATTCTTCGTCCTCTTTTATTTCGCAAACGAAAAAGAAGGAAAAAAAAAATATCTCTTAAAATATTTCGTTTTAATTTTTTTTTTTTAATTTTCCATTTACAGAGATTTTTTCCGAAATGGTGTTAACAGTGCCAAATGAACCGGGATAGGTATGCAAGAGTTATGTATCTTTCAACATCCGGCTTAACGTGTGCTCTATATGTGCAGTAGCAGCAGCACTCATACATATTCTATATGTACAATTTCTACACACAAAAAAATGAAAAGAAGATTGCTGCAACCTTAAACTATTCACGGTAGTATAGTAAAGCAATAAGCAATTCCAAAAAAGTCGTAGTGGTTGGCAATGGGTGGTAGAAGAGGTGGGAAAAAAGAAAGGTTAGCACCACGTACGACTTACGAAAGAAGAAATATCTTATGAGCCCCGAAGTTCATTTTGTTCAGAGTTTATAGCTTTTTTACAAATAAAAGGATAAAATGCGGAGGAGTTGTGATTTTACTAGGTAGGTACCTATATAGTCTTCTTCCTGTACCTACTTTACTTATATTCTCTGCAACTATTTCAATGTTGCCTTTGTAGATGCTCCTTTAGACTCGAACGCCCTCTCTGGTGCAAATATTGTAAACATGGCGTTGTACAGTTGTATTTTATTCACTATGATAACGGGTTTCCTTTTTTTGTTGCAATTTTTGTATGTTTTTTTCTTTGAATTTGTTGTATTTTGCTATAGGATTCAAAGACTGCAAAAACTTTGCACGTTTTGCATTAATAAACAAACTAAAATATAAAGTCGCGTTCCTTAGTCTGGGATTTTCGTTTTGGTATTCCAACACTTTAACTTATTTTGGTTGGGTTCTTATTGCTTGCAACATAAACTTTGAAGACATTTTAATGAAGATTTTTGCCTCCTTGCTTGCAGTAAATTGTAAAGGAGGAGGAGGCCTGATTTCAAATATACATACATATATTGTTAAATGTGATATTATTATGCTGATGAGGTTTAAAAATTGCCTCGCAAATAAAATGAACGACTGGCTGATCCAATACACGTTAGTAACTTGATCTTATTGCGTTATTCTAGAAAATGCAGTGTTTAGTATTATACAAGGTGGCCCACGAATCGTGCTACAAAAATAACGTATAATAACTTTTTTCCGTGTGAGTTATCGACTTATTTTTTTTTATTTTACAGGTTACTACAATATTTAGATTTATCTAAATGAATGCTTGGGATACTGAAAAAAAGATTTTGGATAGTGTAGAGGTACCCATGCTTTGCAGTCCGTCATTTCCGTTCAAAGGGAATTTAGGCGGGAGCTTGAGTAAATGGACTTTTATGTGACTGGGGAACATGTTTGCCGAATCTGGAAGCATCGCACGAAGACCGTACTATCCAGATTCCAATGCTCGGGTTCAGGATACAATCGCGGCTGTGGCATCGGCAATACAGGAAAATCCAAACATTTCGATTCGAAACTTATCGGGGGAAGTTAAAGTTAGCGGATACTTCATGATGACTTAAACTTGTTTCGGTACAAGGTCCAAATTACAAGCAAGTCAAACCCTCAGCCCTTGCCTGTTCACGTGGAATTTTGCCGAAAAAATATTGCAATGGCCCAAGAAGACAACACATTGATAAATTGTTTGTTCATGTCCGATGAGGCCTATTTTGATTTATATACGGCAATGTAAACTAGGAAAATTACCGTATATGGAGTTTTAATCTAATCCAGAAATGCTCCATGAGACAGATCTGAACCCAGAATGAGTCACTGTGTGGTGCGCAGTTTCATCAAGGTGTTTTGTGGGGCCATAATTCTTTATAGAAAACGGTGTACCAGTAACTGTCAATGGGAACCGTTATTTAAAGATGTTGAATGAGTTTTTTTTTACCCAGAACTGCCCCGAAGACGTATCCCATTGAAGAGAAATTGGTTCCAGCTAAATAGAGCAACTGCACATATAGTCAGACCAGTAATGGCGGAGCTCCAACGAAAATTCCCAAACAAATTAATTTTTAGGAACTCCACTTTTCGATGGCCCCCATAAGGTCACCTGACCTGACTGGATCAGACTTTTTTAAGGCGGGTTATGTCAAGCAGGAGGTGTACAAAATGAAACCCAGGAATTTTACTGAATAGAAGCAGTCCATTAAGCCAATAATTAAGGCGATCCCAACTTCAACCCTTCAGGTTGCAATCAGTAGCGGATCTAGAATTTGGCTGTGGGGGGGGGGGGGGGCTTGGGTCTCCAGTTTTAGACATACATATGAACTTTAAAAAAAAATTAAATATCTTTGTTCCAAAACGGAATATTTTTTTTCTTATACAAATCAATCAAAAATCAAAAATTATTAGATGCATTAATCAATGCTGCCGTTTGACTAATTTCGAAGCACAAACACCTACATTCTTCTATTTTTATTTTCCTTTGAGTCTTTGTCAAAAAATGCAAATGCTTTCATTATTCATAAATACTTTCAATGAAATGGTGTATCCCATATTGTCCTATGCTATTTTTTTTTTTCACAAAATACTAGAAAGAAATAAAATTGAAAACATCTATTTTGTATACAACATAAATATATATTTTTAAGGCTTTTCCTGGAACATATACACTTAAAAATTATCAGTCTCAAAAGTTGAAAATAAGCTTTTTAAGCCACAGACGAATCAGTTGTCAAACCGACGTTTTTAATGAATTTAATAACAATTAATTATTGGCCAACCGTTTTAGAAAATAAATATAATATGGCTTTGCATATTTGTTAATAGGTTAACATTTATCAATTTTCTTTTAAAGAAGAAACATATTTACATTTTTTAAATAAGTTTGTTATTCTATAAATACATATTGATTTTTTGAAATAAGTAAATCTTTATCAATTATTCTACTCTTTTCTAAGTAGAAGAAACAATAACATCGACTCGTTACATGTATTCGCTTTATATACATATTTGCATTTTTAAAATTACATTTACATTACATTTTTTAAATAAGTTAAGTTTAGTTTAGTTTTTGTTAAATAAATTTTTATCAATTATTCTAAGTAGAAGAAACAAAAATAAGTGAAGTTTCATTAGTGGAAGAAAAAAAATATGTACTGAAAAATTATGTTGTGTTGTTATTTTATGCATATGTATTTACATTTGTAAATTAGTAAAGTTTTAGCAATAGAATATAAATTAAGTGTTTTTGTTATTTACATATTTCCATATTTACAGTTTAAAAAAAAAAAAAATAAGTTCTAAATTCAATATTTTGAACATAAAGCTTGATAGACACGAAGAAAAAATCAATGTTTTAGAATGCCAAATAAGAAGGAAAATATATTTTTTTTTTGAATGGAGGAAAAAGAAAGTTGGCTGTCGGAAAACACCATTTTACAATGCGTTAGTATTATTTTCAACTAAAGTATTTCGTTAAAAGATTTGGACTTTATAACATAGTGTAAAATCGCTGATATCAGAAATTTTTGAATCCAATATAGTAACAAAAATAATGAACAAATTTCCATATTTGACGACATACTGAGGGAAAATGTCGAAAAAAAGAAATTGTTAAAAAAAGCTGTACCTATTAGGAACATAGATATAAGTGCAACAATCAAAATAAAATATAACCATCTGATACTCCAGGACAAACAACTATCAGAACATTAATTTATCAGCCATAAACGTCAATTTTCACACAATCGAAACGAAAATTATCTAATGAAGACGATAAAAAAAAACAATGGACTCAGCATCAGGTACAATCAAACACAACAAATTACCACAAAAACGCAAAACAACAGCTTGAAAAAATATCAGCTTTCGTGGAAATTATTGAGCCCCAAATTCGTATAATGAAAATAATGTGTAAATTGTCTAGCCCCTAGTTCGTTTTTTTTCTATACTATTCTATTTTCTCTTGAGGATTAGCCGGGAACCTAGGGCTAGGGATTTAAATTATTCAGCCCCAACATAGTATTTTTCACCAAATTGTCTTTGGCTTGGAAAAATACCAGTTATCTTGAAAATTATCTAGCTCTTATATCGAATAATCAAATAATGGTGTAAGGTGTTCAGCCCCCAACCTCGTTTTTATTTATCAAATTTCCTTGGGGGTTGAAAAAACACTGAAAACATATTTATTGCTAAGCCCAGAATGTAAAACCTTTCAGGCTATTATGAATTGAATTTTACAAATTGGCTGTGGGGGCTTTAGCCCCTATAGCTCCCCCCTGGATCCGCTACTGGTTGCAATGAACAATTTTCTGATAAGGTGCCGCATATGCGTGGGTGAGCGTGGAGGTCATTTGCGGTCTATCATCTTTAAAAACAAAATTTACGGATTTCACTCATAGAGTAAGATTGGGAGCAATGAAAATGACTTGCATTTGCTATAAATAAAACAAAACTAATTGTTTGCACTTAAACAAAATTCCATTAATTAAAATTAAGTTGAAGCAAGATGTGTTATATAGAACTCTTTATTTAACATAAATACACAATAAAAATAATTAATCCATATGCTTTTAAATTTTGAAATTCTTGTAAGGAGGTGATGTTGACAACCTATTGTATAATTATTTCAATTTGGTAAGTTTTTCATTTGTGAAATCTACAAAAATAGTTGAAGGTAACTGATGGCTGAACACAAGACTGTAACTTCAACCAAAAGTGCTCAACTTTGTGTCATACCAAACATTTCTTGCAACAACTAAACCGTCATATTATAGAGCTCTTCACTGTTGTATCTTTTTATTTTGACAGTGATATACAAGCTTCATCAACAACTACCTACACCATTAGGCTTAACCATTTCCCAATGTGCTTGGAAGTTTGAACTTCCAAGCGAATTAGGTACCTCTTCCTATCATCACTAATTTTTTGGGAAATTTCTGCAAAATTTGCCTGAATCTGTTATTCTACTTTTACTGACTAATGACTTTTTTTGACTTAATTGACTGCCTAACCTACCTGTAGCAAAAAGTTAAAATTTTCTCAATTTTATATTGCACCGAATTTTGTTTGACAATTAACATCTGCAGGTAAGACTAGAACTTTTTTTTTGTTTGTTATCGTCATTTAACCTTTTTTTCTGTGCGCCAAACCAACTTTGCAGTCGGATAAAAACACATTTTATTATTTCATCTTCATATGGCTATGAACGACCTCGACTGTATAATGTTTTCTTCCTTTCGACTTCGTCAATTGTACTAGCTATCTTCAACTACAAGTGAACCTACTGCTATTGATAGAATAGATAAGAATATTTTTTGTTGTCTTTTTGTCTGTTGGAGCGTCTGTCCGATTGAGTGTCACAATAGCTTGTCTTTAATAACCATATTTCAAAAAGTGTTAAATTTGAATTTTGTATTAGATTTCCAACTTTGTAATCTCTAGTTCATGTAAAGAATATGCCAACCAACGAATTTAAATTAATAATTTCTGAATAATCAAGTAAATTAGGTAGGTGAAAAAAAAAACATTAACTAAAATTGTTTTAAATTTTTTCGATTTTTTTAAGAATTTTTTGTGTTAATCTTAAGGGCAGTATTTGAGGCCATTGTACGCAACGCACATGTCAACACCAGCGGTACAATCTATCAAAAGTCCGTTCAATTGCTTGCGTATGCGGATGACATAGACATTGTCGGCAGAACGAAGCGAGCTGTGGCAGGAGCATTTGCGAGCATTGAATCGGAGGCGGCTAAAATGGGATTGGCGGGTAATGAGGACAAGACGAAGTATATGCTGTCATCGAGAGAGGAATCTTAACATCGTCGACTCGGGCAAAATATCCCGATGGACAGATATAACTTTGAAGTTGTCAAGGACTTTGTCTACCTGGGCTCCACTATTACATCGAATGACATCAGTGCAGAGATCAAGCGAAGAATTACTTTTGCCAACCGCTGTTTATTCGGTCTAAGAAGGCATTTAAGTAGTAAGGCCCTCTCTCAGAGAACCAAGGAGACTTTATACAAGACCCTAATCATCCCGGTCCTGCTTTATGGATCAGAAGCATGGACACTGAAAGATTCGGATACAAATCTGCTAGGGTGCTTTGAGAGGAAGATTCTTCGTGTGATTTCCGGTCCGGTGTGTATCGAAGGAGTATGGAGGAGAAGATTCAACGACGAGCTATACGGGCTATACAGCGAAGTTGACCTTGTCAAAAAGCTGAAAATACAGCAGCTGAGATGGCTGGGGCACGTGGAGCGTATGGACAGCAACGCGCCTGCCGGACGAGTCTTCGAATCCAACCCCGATGGGGTACGCAGCAGAGGAAGAACCCGTAACAGGTGGCGCAATCAAGTGAATGACGACATCAAAGCACTCGGTGTGCGCAACTGGAAGCGGCTAGCTAGGGACAGAGCTGGCTTGAGAGGCTTGTTAGTTGAGGCCGAAGCCCATCCTGGGCTGTGAGCGCCATCAAAAGTAAGTAAGTAAGTATTTTTAAACCTTAATCTGGAGGATCGGTTTAGAATTTTGTAAGTTACGAATTTATTTTTTATTAATTCTTGTTGCTCTTGTTAAATAAATCAACAATTTTTTTTTTTAACATTATCTTATACCTAATCGTAGGAGGTTAAAGTCAATAAGTCAATATGTGCGTGGGTTTTGTTTTACAAATTTCTAAAACTTTGTATCAACTTTTCAATTTTATGCGCCTAAAACGAAACGACTAATAACGCAATCACATTTTTAGAATGAATTTGTACAACATTTTCCGGTAAAGTTTGCATACAAATTTAAGTCACCCCTGCTTTAATTTTTTACCTCATTCACCATCTTCAGAATTAGGTACAAGACTTCTTGTGACTATAAGTGGCCTCTACTGTATATAACTTCTATTTTTCCAGTGGTACGAGCTACAAAATAGATTATGAAATTGAAATCTTAGAAAAAATAAAGTTAGGAACGATTGTACCTGTCCGTTGCGGTGTTGAAAAATGCTCATCTTTTTTAATCATAATTCAAAAAGTACTAAATTTGAAATTTCCTATTATATCTACAACTATTTAATCCTCTACTATATGTTGAGAACATGCTCATTAAAAAGTTAATTCTAGAAAATTGGCAACCCTTAACATTTTTGTTCTGATTTTACCATCATAGCAGCGTTACCCAGTTAGTGAGTCAGAAAAGAGCGCTAATTATATATGCATATTTTGTATGTATAATTTATAATAAAAATATAAAACATAATTGAATAATGTCTCATCAATTTTGTGCAAGTAACCAAAGATATTTATTCTAACAAGAAATTAAATTTGAAAAAGGTTATTAATTTTTTTGTAAACAAGTTAATTTTTTTTTGTACAAAAGTTCTTTTCTTTTTGTAGAAAAGTTACTTTTTTTTGTGAAAAAGTTATTTTAAATTTATTATTATGCATAATAATAAATAGGTTCAAAACCAAAATGATTTTGAATCATTGATTTGACGATATCATATTTGGAATAAAATATTTAAAAAAAATAGAAAGCATTCTGATTTAACCTAAATAACGTCAAACCACGAAGATTCACACATGCCTCCACAAAATTCATGACTATCTTTTGCTGTGGAATATGGAAAGTCAATTATTTGGGCCTTTTCAGTTAGGTCTTTTGTTCTGTTATTCTGCTATTCTGCAATCAATTTCAATACAAAAGTTTGAGCTATCTTCTTTAATCTTTAATGAATTATAATATGGTATTCGGTTGCTTAAATTGTTAAGAAAGCTGCTATGAGATGTCAACGTTCGAAATTCACAAAACACAAATACGTTTTGGATCCGGCTAATAACTTTTAAAGATGCAGCTGGGGAAAATATGTTTAACGAATTATGTCGATGTGTGATTGGCATTGGACTGACTTCACTTCCCACTTAAAACGCTGAGGTTGAGCGCCTGTTGGGCCAAACGAATATATTTAAGCCGGAAATTCGTCATATAATTGGAAAACAAAATTATTGAACATCATTGTCAAAATACGCAATGGGCTAAAGATAAATGGAATTTTTCTTATAAGGTTTCAAGAAGTGTTAAGTATTATAGCTTCTAGAGGAAGTTGGAGCCTCGACGAAGTATGAAAAACCTTAGGGTGAAGAAGATTATTTGTATGATGAACTTTGGGCTAACTCATTATTTAATTAAAATCATAAAATAGATAAGACATTATAAAAATAAGAATGTGATAAGTCTGACTGACTTAAAATTAAATCATTAACTACTAAAAAATGTTCTTGCTTAAAAATAGTTTGCTGTAAAAGTTCCTATTACCTATTTATGTACATATAAAGTTTAAAGGCTCTCCCAAACCAATGCAAAACATTCGTTGCGGCGAAGAAACATTCGCATGTCAAAATTTATTAACATGTTGATATATGAGAGTGCCCACACCAACGCGGCGGAGAAACATATGAATGAATGCTTCTTCGCCGCAACGAATGTTTCGCATTGGTTTGGGAGAGCCTTTCAGTTTTGTTATTTTTGAATTAATTTTGTTTCGGTTTCGGTTTTTTTTTTTTTTTTATTAAATGAGTTATTACCTATGTATGTATGTTAGGTATTTATGAGACAACAAATATTTATTTTGCATTTTTATAAAATGTTTGTTTTTTAATCATCGATATGGACGTTTTTATCTGGAATATAAAATCTAGCATTTTGTTTTATTGAGCTCCCATACGATCTAGCATTATAAAATTTGAAATCTAGCATTATTAAATTTGTGATTATGGCAACACTGCCCTCAACCTCTGTAAACACGCACTGTGACTGTACACAACACAACATATCAACCGAAAATTCGATACTCTGCTGTAGTTGTGCTCTGCAGTCTGCACCTGCCAATAAAAGACCTACAAACATGTAGCTCATTATTAATTTTTGTCATCGTTTATTTTTCATTCTTTCATTCCCTTCTTACTTCTTTGGTAGCACAAGAAAATTGCACAAGCACGAAACAGCGGCCAACCAACAATTCGATACGCTGCGATGTTCATCGCTTACAAATGGCGTTTTTTTTTTAACTCTGAGCAGATCACGAAACTGTCGAACAAAAATTCTATGTTTTTTTTAGCTCAGACATATCAGAGCTCAAAAAGTGCGTTTCTTTTTTCCATCTGAGCTAGCTCAGAGCTTGATCGATTAGCTCAGAATAAAATGACCGAGCAAATCGAGCGGAACGCTGAGCGAAGCCAACTTCACTTTTTTTCAGTGATTTGACAGACGAAAGAAATACAAAAAATTAAAAATGGACTTCCAGGACAGTCGCCCGTCTAAATCAGGTAAATAAAAATGTATTTTAGTAACACACCTATGAAATGACAGTTCAGTGCTCAAATGTGTTTCATAAATAAGTCTGAGGGCTCTGATCATAATCTGCTCAGAGCTCTGCTCTGATCGCTCAGCCTCTGCTCAGAGGTTTATTTAGAGCCAAAAAAGAAAAACGCCAAAAGATATGTTCATTTTAATTTTGTAGGTAGCTTCTGTGGTAACACCAACCAAATTTTTCGCAAAATGCCCCTACTACGCTTAAGTTCATTTTCATTTGTATTCATTTGTACTTTATTCATTTTGGTAACACAATAATTTGTGCAAAACGAGCCTTTAAACATTTTCAATGTTAAAATATTTGAATTTCTTATTGTAGCACAATTTGTGCACCACCCTGTAGTATAGCTTCAGGTGTTTCACCTAGAGTAGGTAATGAAACCAACATAGTAATTTGCAGTTTTTTTCGCATTTTTATTTACATTTCTATCCCGATTTTTCAGTTCATCAAATAGTATAATCGAGTGATCTGCTAACTTCACAGTGAACTTAACAGTTCACATGATGTTGGTATATCTTCTGAACCAATGATGCTTGAAGTTTGTAGAAAGAGCTCTGAATTTTGTATTTCAAGAAAGGGTATGTCCAAATTTTTAAGTATTTATTTATAAGCATTCATAAATTGACTTCACATGGAGGTTGACAAGCAACAAAGTATATCTCGAGAACTAAACATGCTAATAATTTGCAGTAAGGCCCCAAACTAGCGGTTTCTGCATTTCAGGAATAGGCTGGTTCCAAATTTTGAAATCCTTAATTTGAAAAAAAAATATCATTGCTAAGATCACAGTGAAGGCTTTACTGCAACTTTCTAGCATGCTTAGTTCTCGAGGTACACTTTGTTAGTTGTCAACATCACTGTGAAGTCAATTTTATGAAATTTGTTTTTGGAGAGATCTGTGTCCTCCTCCTCCCTGTTATGTCTTAGGTAATGGCAAAAATAATCTTGGAACTAATAAAAAATACTTTGGACTCTACTCTCGAAAAAGATCATGTTCAAGGAATTCCGGGCAGGCTCATCCTCATCGATACCTTAAAGATCATAACAGAACATCTGCTCTTTATCGATTTTGAAAAGGCTTAAGATAATTTTAATCGAGATTTTATTTGGTTAGTCTTACGCAAGAGATGTTTATCTGAAAAGCTTATCGCTTTTATCAAGGCTTATTACGTACGAGGGTGTAACTTGTCAAGTCTTGTACAACAGAAAGGTATCTGATGACTTTAATTGACAATCGTGCTTAATATTACCTTTGGTTTCTGGTGGTTATGCTGTCCTTACCAAACAACCACGATAAATAATATGGACGATGTTGTTCCTTTCTGTAACATTTCGAATACACGATTGATATTTGTTTGCTTTCGCACATCATCATGGATATTCACCAGATAGTCAGCAATCTGGAAAGTGAAGCAAATAAAGACGGACTGAGGATCAACACCAGAAAAACGATGATTCTTAACATTTCTGGTAACTCTGCTCAAGCTGACGTTGCGGCACAGTAAGTCGAGGCAGTGAACAACTAAAAAGCGTTGTCTCAAAAGACGGTGGTGCCCCAGATGAAGAATTTAACTGCCGAATAGGCAAGGCAAATATTATACTTTCGGCATGCTGTCAAAAAATTGAAAGAGCAACATCTACAGTACGAAGACCAAGCTGAGACTTTTTCGCTCTTACGTAATACTATATGAGTGAAGCACAAAGAAAGTTTCCGCCTCTGTGACAGAAAAGCTGCAAGCTTTTGTGAATAGGTCTTTGAAAAATCCTTAGGATTTTTCGAACGAATACCATACCTGGTAAAAAAAACCTATCGTAATCGTTATTCGCAAAAGGAAGTGATAGACGTAGATTTGTCACATCCTATACAGCGTGGTGAAGAATCTCAAGACTGGGATCCCCTTACCCAAGATAGTGGAAGACCGAGGGATAGAGAAAAACTTGGCGCTGAACAGTAGATAAGGAATCTCAGAAGGAGGGACAATATTGTGAGGAGCTCAATTACATTTGCAGAAACAGAACAAGATGGCGTATAACACTAATTGAGGCCCTATGTACCACGGAGGGGTCATGTTTTTAGCCTAAGTGGACACTCGTTATAGTATTTCTGCTTTGATAATATTCTTACAAAATCGACAGCGTGAAATTTTGAACTTTACATTCCACAGCTTCTGTTTCCAACCAAGGCATAATAATTGACAAGTGTTAGTAGCTCTTAAAAATGTATAATACATCCAGAAGAAGACTGTGGAATGTGTTCATTTTTCATTTTACAAGAAGTGAGTACGTGGTTTAAGGAGAAAATATTAAAAAAACAACATGGGTAAAATAACAACTTCATTTTTTTTTTTGATTTTATATAAAAAGAAAAAATAATTGGGAAAATCGACGGCGAAACTACATCAACATACGTGTTGTTATTATTGTTTTCTGAGTCGTCAACGAATGATTTGCATTGGGTTGGCAGATCCTTAATAGTCAGAAGCATTATGTTATAGGTAAACCAATGAAAAATTGCATATATATTTTTTGCATTCGCTCATTTTCTTCTAATTACTGCCGTGAGTTTGCGACTATTAAACGCGAAAATTATTTATACAAATTTTAAATGCAATATGCAAATTAATTAAAATCATTAAAGCAATTTTCGAGAAAACCAAATTTGAAGCAAATTCGTCTATTCGTGCGTTGTCTAGACTACATGCAAAATCAAAAATTTGTGTATGACAACTGAAAATTATATTCGCCTGTTTTCCAACCATTTCCAATTAACATTTTTAGCGCACTCTCCTGATTTTTTGGACTGCAGCACTTTTTACATTAAAGTTCGGGTCATCTCCGTTGTCCACTCCAGGAGTAGACTCCCTTACCTACTCTTTTTTTTTAAGATTCTTAAATATTCGCATCCTTTGAAATAAGATAACTTTTATTCTGGTCACTCATTTTACGGAATAAGTTTTTTTTTTTACCAAATAACAAGAAATAACTTCAATTTGTACAAGAATTCACTTCTATTTAAAATGTAAGCTGTCAAATCAGAGTCTTTCATTGACAAAGGATAAAATAGTCTAAGAGCCAGCGACATAATAAGTCAAGTGATTTGCGTAATGTTGTAATTCATAACAATACATAGCTTTTGAAGGGTTAAACGGGGATTACCTTGTCTGCCTACCTGAACACGAGACGAAGAGGTGTTAAATTGGACTCAAAGGTGTGACAAAACTGACGAAAGTCAAGTCATTTGCGTAATGTTGGTGCTTTAAACCCAAATAGGTCTAAGTCCACTAATAACCAAAATCAGAGAGGCAGCCTCTTTGGACGGTACCAAAGTGGTGGCAGACACGATCAAAAGTGTGACAAAAATGACGGAAGTCAAGTCATTTGCGTAACATTTGTTCGAATGCCATTCGCTTCAGGACACTCTCACAAGAGTCAGTTCAAAAACGCAGAAAAAAATTTTGTGACGAACACCGCGGCAGACAAACTTTTAATGTTGAAGAAAAATTCCTAAAAACATCAGTTAAAACTCTACCGTTTTTTGGATAGCACAAAAATGCAATATTTCTTGGAAGGAAATGTCTGCCTCTTTGATATATTCAAATTTATAGGTTATTTTATGGATTTTTTTTGTTTACAGACACATGGTGCAGTTCCCAGTTTTAATACGGAAGTTTGAAACACCACGAAAACCCCCATATAAATTCGACTATTTTTGTCAAAGAAAATTTGTTATTTATCTTACAGAAATGAGTCAGCCCCCTTAATATTTTGAGCCTTATGGTTATCTTTGTTGATTACATTAATTGGCAGAAACTTGGTATGGTACACAATTTTTTTAACGGATTTTTAACACAGACCAGAAAAATCTCTCTACAAGTTACACTGTTTTTCAATCTTATCCAAACTGACCCCAATCACATCACTATTGCAAGTGTCCTTGCAAAAACGCAGACTGAACTGACTCTTGTGAGAGTGTCCTGAAGCGAATAGCATTCGAACAAATGTTACGCAAATGGCTTGACTTCCGTCATTTTTGTCACACTTTTGATCGTGTCTGTCACCACTTTGGTACCGTTGAAAGAGGCTGCCTCTCTGATTTTGGTTATTAGTGAACTTAGACCTATTTGGGTTTAAAGCACCAACATTACGCAAATGACTTGACTTCCGTCATTTTTGTCACTCCTTTGAGTCCAATTTAACACCTCTTCGTCACGTGTTCAGGTAGGCAGACAAGGAAATCCCGGTTTAACCCTTCAAAGGCTATGTATTGTTATGAATTACAACATTTCGCAAATGACTTGACTTATTATGTCGTTGGCTCTCGGTCTAAAACAAGTTGGACAAAAATTTTCTTAGCCTTTCAAAGACAACGTGACATTTCGTTGGTCAATTCAATTATTTCCACTTGTCTTTGAAATTCGTTGTCTTTCATTGACAAACAGAGCTTACTAGTTCAAGGACAAGTAGTTTTAGGGTATTCCTACTTATCATTTTGTTAAAAGACGTAAAAATAGGTCTTTCGTCACTTGGTAAATGACAAGTGGAAACCTAGCATTAGTTTCATTCGAAGATGTATCTGAGGTTTAACTAGCTTTTGAAAAATTGGTCCTAAATAGATTGTGAAGAAATGGATCCAATGCACTAAATTGAAATTAAAATACTAAATTGAAATTAAAATTATAAATCGGACCGTCACTGGAGGTCTGTGGACCTTTTTCACCTAAAACAAATTTTTTGTACACGGTTACTTCTTCCTGCGAGAATGTGTCAATTTCTTCATTTATGAATATACCCCAATTTTCATTTACCCGTTCGAATCTGACCGACAATTGTAGGCCCCCTGCATTCCTAGCGAAAATAAAAACACGAACACAGATTTAATAGTCGCTATAGTCGCTGCTTCTCCACGACCTGTTGCTCTAGTTCAGTTTGAGCAGGAGTGTATTATCAATAAATAAAGTGATGGATAGCTAATATTATTTTTCACTAGCAGACCTGTGCTTGCGTTGCTTCAGTTACTATTCAAAGCTTTATTGTTTTTAGGCTTTCCCATACCGACAGACACGTCCACCATTTTCATTAAATTCGCTTTTTACTACATAAACCCACATTAGATTTATATCAGTATTTGAATATTATCAGTATTTTTTAGATTTTTCTACAATTTGACGAAGTGTTGCCGAGCTTTAAGATATAAAAAATAGAATTATATCATTAAACTAAAATATGTTTATTAATAAGAAAAGTGAACAGACGAGCAACTTCCTTATCCCCCCTAATCCTAACACTAAGCACGATATAGTTAATTTTGGAAATATATCTGTCTACAGTAAGGTCAAGACAAGAAGCAATTTTTTAATTGAGGACGAATGCAGAATGTCTTAGAAATATTTGCAGTTCGTCAATTTTCTAACAGATATTCGCTTGGAACCTAAATTTGTTAAAATTAATTGTGTGTGAGAGCTGCAAAGCACAAAGGACATTTTACTAAAAATAATATATTCAAGCATTCAACTATAGATATAAAGATGTTAGAAATTTAACATTGTTATAATGTTAAATGTGTGACAAAATAAAAACCTAACCATGTACAAAATTTCAGGAATAACTTCCTTTTTCTTTTTAATAACAGCAAATATTTTTTCACTCTATTGTTAGCTTCAAAATCATCATTTTATGTGTGATACTCGTTCAGGATACTTACTGTTGGTAAAATGTTTTTTCGATAACAAATGTTTGATTCATCCAACCAACTATACAACGTAACTACTGTCGATTTCAGTGAATTTTGTAAAATACGTAGTCCAAAAATTAATTTCTAAAATTTCATTAATACCATCACGCCAACGCAACGCTATCGAAATACACAAACTTCGAAACATTCTGAAAAATAAACACTTGGCCGAAATTCCTCATTGAAAGCTCAAGCCATGCATGTATTTATAGAGGATAAATGCAGCAGATACCTCTGTTAAATGTTTTTCCTAAGATGATGCCTGGTTGCGGGTTAAGGATACCACCACCGCACCCACATAGCTCAAAAGGGGGCAAGGTACTTGAGTGTAGTGCCTCGGTGGAAAACTCATATTACAATGGGTTAACGCACAGTAGCCACAGACCATCAGGGGTTCCGATTCGAAGCGAGTGATTAAATAGGGCATAACTTAAGTTAAACTGACTTAAAACAACGACCTAGAGAGAAGTATTTGTGTGCAGTGTGCACTATGCAAAAAACAGGTGGATAAGTTAAGGTGCTGTAACTACCTATGTGCATCAGCATCACGTTCAGGTGTGGAAGGATTGAATTTGTACCTACGAGGTGGATACGAGCGAGTAAAATAATAATTAATATTTGCTGAGCAAAGTTAAAGTTGGACTTCGTTTCGTATTTGTGTATTGTTCGTGGTTTATTTTATTTTTTTATTGTTTATACGGAATATGGATATTGCTCTCGGTTATTGGTTTTGGCCTCAGAATCAGAATAACTTTTACAACATGAATACCCAGCGATATGTGTATTGTTGTTGTTGATTGACTGACTATATCTATAAATAAAACGTTTATTAAAAATATATTTTCATGAAGTAGAAAATACCTTTTACGATGCGATGGTTCACAATTAACATGTATCTATAGCTACGACGACCTATGAGTAGTAAATATAATAAGAATTTATGAGAAAAGTAATTGTGGCCTAAAGGGGGTTGGATATGGACAATTATTTTGAGATTTTCGCAATTTAATAGATGAATGGATCGAAATGAAAAATGTTATAGTTCGGGCTATTTTTTTTCATTTTTACACGACGACGGTCGCACGACGAAAACAATTTAATTGCAAATAAATGGAGTTGGAATGGTTGAACTTTTGATTTATTTTTTGTTCACTCATTGATGTTCAATGAAATATTTTTATGTCAGCATTCAATTTCTCAGAATGTACAAATTTATTTACGAAGCGTAATGTATGAATTAATTCTTTCAAGAGTTTTTTTTGTGTTTAAAAATTCGTTACTAGGTATCATATAAAGCACTCTTAAATTTCTTTAGAAAACTAAACTTATAAGAAGCTGAAGATTGCTGCATTTTTTTTTTTAAGTTGCAGACCTCGATAAGTATCAATGATCTTGGAAAATGTCCGATGTCCGTTACTTTTTCAAATTTGCATCCCGTTATATTTTTTTTAATTAGTTTTTTAACATTTAAAAAGTAACTTTTTTTTAAACGTGCAGGGAGACCAAACTAACGGTTAAAAAAAACAAAAAAAAATGGCACTGTGTAGAAAAAACTTTAAGCCCTTATAGTTTCGGATCAACGAATGCAACGTTAAAAAAAGTACACAGAAAAATTAAGTTTTCTAAGCTCTAGAGGCGATGTTTTTTATTTTTTTTTATTCATGTTCTTAAGCCATTTATTTGCTTAGCAACTAATTAGGTATAACAAAACGAAAAAATAACAAAAAGGCCAGTTGGCAGGTTTATTTTTGTTTGCAAAAAAATACCGCTCGAATTTTATGATTGAAAATGGTAGATGGACTATTTAAAACAAATCGGCGTTAGTGTAAGTATTATGCTTTAGGCGCCATTTGAAAAATGCCATTCAGAAAAATTCATCGCAAAATTATTCTTTAATATAAATATGTTAATATAGAAAACGAAATTATCTTACTTTTCTTCATACAAATTTAGCTTATAAACTGAAAAACATACTTCCTGAAGCTTTATCTCTCAATGCATACATCACATAAAAAAACTTTATATGAAAACAATCAAGATAATTTAGTGTTTTATTTATTATATAAAAAAAATTTACGATAAGTCATTCTCGAGATATAAGCTAAATCGCGTTTTTCAAAATTGTGGCTGACGCACAGCAATTAAAGCAGCGCAGATTTTGTTTTTATACAACCCATTTACCAATTAAAATCATAAAATTCGAGAAAAAAATTGTCCTTTTTGTTATTTTTTCGTTTTGTTTTACCTAATTAGTTGCTAAGCAAAACAAAATGGCTTGAGAACATGAATAAAAAAAAATAAAAAGCATCACCTCTGGAGCTTAGAAAACTAAATTTTTCTGTGTTTTTTTTTTACGTAGCATTCGTTGATCCGAAGTTATAAGGGCTTAAAGTTTTTTTGTTCTGTTTTTATGTTTCATTGTTAAAAACGCTAAATAAAATAATAAAAAAAAACTAAGGAACATCGCCTCTAGAAAAAGGTCTATTCTACACAGTGCCATTTTTTTTTAACCGTTAGTTGGGTCTATCTGCGCGTTTAAAAAAAAAAGTTAATTTAAAAATGTTAAAAAACTAATTAAAAAAAATATAACGTGATGCAAATTTGAAAAAGTAACGGACATCGCCCCTAGAAAATTATTTGCACAACATTTTTGTATTTGAAACTTTCCAATATTATTGATTTTTTTCGAGGTCTGTAACTTTAAAAGAAAAACAAAACTCGGATGCAGCGATCTTCAGCTTCATAACTTTATTGCATTGGATTGTATTTAATAGCACCGCAACATTATACTTAATCTATACCTAAACATGATGAATAAGTGAAATTAAATTTTAAACTAAGTTGAGCGAACTTTTTAAACAAAATATGAAACATTCGTTTAAACTTTTTAAAGATTTTGTATCAGATATTTTTTGATGCTGAAATACTTAAAAAATAGATACTCTCTTAAGATGAAATTTAAGTTGCTTCTTTTTGCTTCAGTCACCTGAAAAAAAAAATAATTAAAGGTATATTTAATCCGACTCATAATACTTCTACAGAGAGTAAGGGGCTGTTTTTTTTTTTTTATTTATATTCAACTTTTTGGCGTGCAATTTAAGAACAAAATTTTTAAATAGACAAGATGAAGTTA
The DNA here is from genome assembly GCA_949320155.1 of Melangyna quadrimaculata. NCBI lineage: Eukaryota > Metazoa > Arthropoda > Insecta > Diptera > Syrphidae > Melangyna > Melangyna quadrimaculata. Next base: position 381,966,952 of record OX439483.1, read on the forward strand.
TTTGGAAATGAAAAGTGGATAGCATGGAGTTAGCCTGCCTTTGTAAGTTAAACTTCAGTTTCATGTATTTTAATTTCTGTTTGACTCGTAAATTACGTTCAATTGTATTATACCTAGGCACTCCGTGTAGTAGGGTCGCTAAGCATTTTGCCGGAAAAAAGCACCAAATTTTGTTCAGGTACTACTTAGGTCCTAAGCTTGCGATTTGGGGTAGGACCCATTGCCCCGGCTGCCCCAATGGACGCTACGGGCCTGTGTCTAGGTATACATATTTAGGGTCAGGGAATACAGCCAAATTATTTTAAAATGTAGATATAAGTTTGCAAATAATTGCAGGGTTCAAATTTCTCCAAAACAATAAAATATAATATTTGGGATGATAAAATACATTATACACAATTTGTACACATATCTAACTATATTTATGCAAGGATAATGAGAGGAATCGGGTTCATAACGCACATCTACCCCCCCCCCTTCATTGCCAAGAGGAAAGTTTAAATAAAAGACCATCTTCATTTAGTGTAAAAAGGTAGAAAAAAAGAATCCTTTTGTTAATTTTTTGGTATGCTTGCATTAATTGTACAGCTTCATACGAATTATACTGGGGTAAGAATTACAAACAAAAATGTTAAATATGCCATAGTTCCCAAGAATCAAAAGGTCCAATAAAATAACTTGATCCAAAGAGTTTAGAGAGTTTATATGTTTGGCCTGCGCTATACGGAGCAAAATGTTTGACTCTGAGACATAATTGAGGTTCAATGTTGTAAATGTGCCGAATTATCTCATCCTTTAGTTCTTGAATTGTTCTTGGCTTATTGATCACATGATCGTTGCGGCCAATTAACATCACCACGACAACGTGAGATAACACGGCCATTGAATTTCTCGCGCAAAACAGCCATTGTTTCGTTTGGCTGGTGTGGCAAGTGGCACCATCCTGTTGGAAGAACATATTGTTCAGGTCCATTTCCTCAATTTCTGGCTAAAAGAGGTTCGTTATCATCTCGCGATAGTGAACACCATTCACGGTAACTGCTTGGCCGACCTCATTTTCGAAGAAGTACGGCCCGATGACGCCGCCAGCCTATAAATCGAACCAAACATGGTGTACAGGTGTTCTCACATTTCCTGCAGACCTGGTTTGCTGAAATTTGAGCACAATTCTACCGATTGTGGACACATTTGGTCGATTATGCTGACCAAAACAATCACGAAGTGCACGAAATGCTTTTTAATTTGAACGCCCATTTTCGTAAGTGGCTTCAACAATCTTAACACGCTGCTCAATTGTTTGCCTCTCCATGGTTGAATTTGTCAAACACTGAAACAAAGAAATGTCAAATTAAGTTGGGCAAAAAACTTGACGTTAAGGTGTGACTCACAATTAACATCGCGGTACATTATGGTTGGACCACCCTTTATCTCTCCCTCAAAAAAACACCCTCCAACCACAGATATTTTTACGGACTCTTTTGATTCTTGGTAAACATGACAAAGTCCCTTTAAAACATTTATCATATGATAAGATTATATGATAATAATTTTTTTAGCTTGATTAGCTCCCGCCTCCCCCCCCTCACTATCTCTTTAAATGCGTCTATACAAAATGTAAATAAGGTCATTTTGGGGCACTTTGGGTATGTTGTACGAGTTAAATTCTGCGTCAACACCAGCAACCATGATGGTAATAGTTCCGTCCAACCGACCTAGCCGAAGTTCGGCTGGCGATATCCAAACTTAAGTCGCACAAGGCTGCTGGTGCGGATGGCTTATCAGCCGAACTATTAAAATAAGCGGAATATGAATTGGTTGGCTGTGGCAGTCGCATTTTCGAGCATTGAATTCAAGGCGGCTAAAATGGGATTGGCGGTTAATGAGGACAAGACGAAGTATATGCTGTCATCGAGAAAGGAATCTCAACATCGTTGACTCGGGCAAAACATCACGATGGAAAGATATAACTTCAAATTTGTCAAGGAGTTTGTCTACCTGGGCTTCACTATTACCTCGCAAAATGACATCAGTGCAGAGATCAAACGAAGAATTACTCTTGCCAACCGCTGTTTCTTCGGGGTAAGAAGGCATTAAAGTAGTAAGGCCCTCTCTCACAGAACCAAGGAGACTTTACACAAGACCGTAGTCATCCCGGTCCTGCTCTATGGGGCAGAAGCATGTACACTGAAAAAAACAGATGAAAATTTGCTAGTAAGTGTGCTTCAAGACGAAGATTCTTTGTGTGATTTTCGGTCCGGTGTGTATCGATGGAGTGTGGAGGAGAAGATTCAACGACGAGCTACACGGGCTATTCAGCGACGTTGACCTGGACAAAAAGCTGATAATAAAGCGGCTGAGATGGCTGGGACACGTGGAGCGTATGGACAGCAACGCACCTGGCCGACGAGTCTTCGAATCCAACCCGGATGGTGCACGCAGCAGAGGAAGAACCCATTACAGGTGGCGCGCACAAGTGGAGAACGACATAAACCCACCCGGTGTGTGCAACTGGAAGCGGCTAGCTAAGGACAGAGCTGGCTGGTGGGGCTTGTTAGTTGAGGCCGAAGCCCATCCTGGGCTGTGAGCGCAAAGTAAATATTAAACTTAGATTGGATTTTTCAATTTTGTATTCTCTGTAAATTTCGGACCAAATATACAGTCTCGGATGCATAAAAGGCAGTCTCGTCTCGGATGCTTAAAAGGCAGTCTCATCTTGTCTCGTCTTGGTCTCGTCATGTGAGACAGAGACTTTTCTCGTCTTGTAGCCAGCACTAGTTCCAGAATATGGGTCCTGAAGACTGAATTAACAAATAATCACTCTTAACTCTTTATTTTAAAATGTAAGTACGATGAATTTAATTTAAAAAAAAAAACCTTTAAAACACTTCTATTAATTTTTGTTTGATTTTTTGTTTCTCATTTTGTCCTCACATTTCAATGTGGGGGGATTCAATCCCCGAAACCCTCGTGCGTTCGCGTTAAGGAGGCTACTACCAAGCACATCACTTAGACCATTCTACAGTTGTTTGAATTTAAAAAATTCCCTCCCTACTCAATCTGCAATCTGTTTAAAAATTTCAAACTCTTAAATCTACAAAGCGGTTTGAAAGTAGTCCCTATTGGAAGATCTTTTTGTCCACAAAAACATGCTGGAGCATGAGCCCTCTTAATTTCCCAACACACTCATTAATGAGCAAATTAAGGTAAATTCCACTTCCTTATAACACTTCAATGCACTGATAGAAGTGTATATTACTTTGTGTGTTAATTACTTAAAAATTTAAAAGTGGGTATAGGTAGGTACATTCAACTTTGACACTTTCTTCTACTTAATATACAGGAAGATCCACTTGCAACGTAATACGTAACACCTTAAAACTACGAATACCTATCCTTGAATCTTCAACATTAATGTGAAACAATTTAATTCAAAAGCCACCTAAGTGTCACCTAAACTTCTCACACACATACTTTAACATGGAAGGATCCTGCTCCTTCTCTTTAATATATGTTATCCTTCTTGAGTGTGTCTGTGTGCTGTGCATGTGTGCTATGCCTTTACCATCAGTGTGCCAGTGTGCTTCTGCTAATAATTTAAATTCAAGAACTGACACCGTAAACAATGTTCTGTGCGGTGTTGCACGAAAAAAGAGACACCAACGAAAATTGATTATTTTTCTTGTGCTTATAGCTACCCATATAGTTTTCTTCTTCTATGGGCATGGGCATCTCTGTTGTGTTGGTGTTGAAACTTCCTCTAGGATTTAGTTCTCATGCAGTGAATGGCACTTATATTATAATCTTTCGTGGCAACTTTCTTCTTCTATACATAAAGGTAGGTACCTTTAAAGGCATCTGAGCAAAGTGTCTGTCTGGTTGAAATTCTATATATGAGGTTGGCCAAAATAAATGAAACATAATCGTGCTTTCAAGATGAAGCTTAAAAGGATGCAGGAGCAGAATTGGAGTAACCAATATACAATGCAGAAATATGGGATACCGATACTTTGAGCATTTAAGAATTCGGAAGAAATATACCTTGATGTTAAAATAAGGAAAGAATGTGGTTTCATTTTTCTATTTTGTTTAATTTTTTTTGATGTGTTACATCTTTAGGAGTGATTTCCTGTTAAGCGTAGAAAAACATTAACATTTGAAGAGCTGGGGCCTAGAAGCTTTAAATGCTGTAAGATGGTTACCTATTATCAATATGGATTTTTGGTAGGAATTTGGAGTTTTGGATTTACCATTATGTGTTGGTACTAACAGTTTAACAATGCCCTCAGATTTCATCCCATAACTCTTGAGTTCGTGGATCGATGAATTTTGTTTTCATTGATCAGTAAAGCGATAATTATTTGAATAACTCATTTGTTACACTTCATGCTCATACAAGCGTCAAAATCTGTCACCAGGTATAACTGTCGGATGCTTTCTTTATATCGAATAAGAGACATTCGATACTGTTTGGATACTAGGGCTTATTCATAAGCTTTATATTTTTCATTTTCCAGATAATCTTATAAAAATAATATATAATTTTCTCCATTCCAGGTCATTTTACGTCCAAAATTGGATGCTGCCAATCTACAACAAGGACTTTAAGAGCCGGAGTTGCTTAAGGATCCAAAACTTGGACCATTCCCCTTTAACATCTTCATAGTAGACCAGCCGCAGCCACAAAACGTAAAGACTCTCCTGTTTGTCGATGACTCCCTGACATACGCCGAGTCCATTTCCCCAAATCTTACTGCAAGAAGAGTTGAAGCCCTATTGGATGACTCTACGATTTCTACCAGCGATGGGACTACAAAATAAAATCAGCAATCATACATCCTTATGGGCGTTTGTTCGTAATCGCTCTGCGAAGTTTTAGGAAAAAAATTCTTAAAATTCTCAACAGGTGGCCCTGAAGGTGCAAATTTCGATTTTAAGTAGGATATAATTCGAGAACGGATAGTTCGATATTCACGATATTGGGTTTGACGGATTTGTATTGGCACAAGGGAGGACACTTTAAATAAATAATCCGGAAATTTGCAGGAAAATTGGAAATCTGGGAAGATCCGGTTTTCAGTACAATTCTACGCATTTGTGGAATGGATTCAGATTGAGTTGCATTGAGTCAAGAACAAGATCTTTGATGAATTGAAAAAAATTGTCGATAACGGAAATGGTAGAATTTTCTTCCCTGATGCTTCCAGTGGGATTAAAAAAATAACATTCCTGTTTTCAATGGCTACGAAATCAAAGATTGCTTTGGTACTCGCGTCTTAGGGGATTGAGACTTCGTTGGCGTTGTTAGAAGGCGGTCGAACCATTGTGTATTAAAATTGGCATTAAATCTGCAAGTGAATGAAGAACCTGCAACATTTCAAAGAATTCTGCGAAGGCAAAAGTATTGCAGCAATATAACATTACCACCTAGGATAGTGCACATTGGCTCAAAAGCACGCATTGGAAGTCCTGAATCACACGTTGAAAGATATACGAAATTATGAAAAACTTAATACACGTTATGTTGCAAGATTACTCCCGACTTCATAACAGTAAACATTCAGAATCAATGTTAAAACAGATGCGAACTAATTGTAGTAATAGTGTACATTTTTGCTTAACTTTGATATCATTGCTGAAAGCAAACGTCAGCACTTCTAAAAGAGAAACACTTATTTAAAAAGGACTATACTTGCTTAAATAAATAGGGCTTGAGTGTGGCAGTGATTCAGGATGTTTACTTTCGCGAACTTGGGATAAGTTATTTATAAACCTTATTTGGAACTCGATCGATACCTGCAAAAAATGTTATTGTAAAACTCCAAATAAGCAGGTACATTCTAGAATTCACCGGTAAAGCTTAGAGTTTTTCCAGCAACATTGTTAAAAGTCTGAAATGTTTTGTTTTCATAATTCATTTTGAACGTTTTACAACATTTTTTTCACGGGCTCCGAGCATTTTAACTCTTTTTATAGGTCTACTGTCTGGCTAACGCAACTCTTTTTAAGCATTAAAAAGACCAATGGTTTTCTTTGAAATTTTGGTATGTGGGTACTCGCAAAAAAAAAATTATATTAAGGACAAAGATTGGTTTAACTTAAATTAAGGGTAATTTTAGCTTGAATACTTTTAAAAAGGCAAACAATTAGGTGAATTATATCCATCTATATTGAACTTACTAATCGGGAGCATATTTTCATATTTTTTTTGAAGCTATACAGTTGGGCACTTATTTAATTAACAAATTTAAAAAAGTACGTATACGCCAGGGTGAACGTAATTTCGAATTTCAATTTAGACATTTATATTTTCATTATTTAAGCACAACAAAATTTGGTTTAACTAAAAAAATTAAGTAGTGTAATAAGTGCTTTATAGATTAATTGAGGTTTACTATTGAATAGTTAATGAACAAAATATTTAAAAAAATAAGTAAAAAAATTATTTTTTTTTGTTTTTAAGTTCAAGACAAATTTTGAATGAATCCTTAAGGAATGTACGTATCCATAAATTTTGTTTGTTTTTTTTTTTTAAATTAGTTTTGCTTTTATAAAATTTTCAAAATTGTCATGGATCTTATATAAAAAAATGATAATCTATGACGTATACATGAATTTGGTGTTTGTTTTGCTGGCCGAATATTCGGCTACTGGCGATACTAGTAATTTATGAATCAGTTTATGAAAACGAATGAATTCAGATATAAAGAATGAGTTCTTTTTTGCAAATTTGTTGTTTAGTTGGATATTGCCTTTTTGGGTTGGGGTCAGAATCCCGAAAACCGAAATCCCGAAAACCCAAAATCCCGAAAACCCAAAATCCCGAAAATCCAGAATCCCGAAAACCCAGAATCCCGAAAATCCAGAATCCCGAAAACCCATAATCCCGAAAACCCAAAATCCCGAAATTGGAATCCCAAAAAATTATATAAAATGAAAAATTTGCGCAAATTTTTCATTTTATATAATTTTTCGGGATTCCGATATCGGAAAAATAATCCTAAGTGTAATATTAAGAATTAAAGGTGTAAACAACAATCAGTTCCGTTAATATCTCTTTAAACATTATCTAAAGTTGTTATTGTGCTCTTAGTAGTGGTGTGTTGTAATTGCATTAATGTGCAAAAAAAATCATTGAACTAAAATCAATAAAGTTGTGAGTTTTAATATTTTTAAATTTATTATTATATGTTTAAATTATTATTTAAATGGTGTTTTATTTTATGTTTCATAGCTATATAATGAACGTGTCCATGGTAAAAACGAATAAAGGACGGGAGAAAAAAGGGTACCTTTACCCCCCCCCCCTATTGAGTTTAGCTCGCGGCCCTGAGCTGGGGACTTTGGGTATATTATACCTGGGGCTATCCCCTACCATATAAAAAATAATCTAGAGAGCACTTTTTTTTAGCATTTATTTTATCAATTTGAGTCTTCGTTGACTGGGCTATTTGTTCAATAAAAATTTCACTGAGCAGACAATTTTGAAGTTTTTTTATTTTTTTCTATTTTATTTTCGGGATTTTGGCCTTTCTGGATTTTGGGTTTTCGGGATTTTGGCTTTTCAAGATTCTGGATTTTCAGGATTTTGGGTTTTCTGGATTCAGAATTTCGGGATTGTGTCCGTTTCCCTGTCTTTTTTTATAAAACTGTCTTTTTTTGCACTGGGATTCGAAAAATTCCTCTATCCCTTTTAGCTTATTTTAGACGAGAAAGTCACACAAAAAGGGATAAATCCCAACTGGATGCCACCCGCGGAAATTCTTGAGATAATTACCACCTTATTCTCCAACAAAAATTCTTTCCTTTCCTGCTAACTAATCCAGTGCAAATAAGGTTGCATTTTAAAGCTTTAAAGGTATAACAGGCATATTGTTAATTCTTAGTCTTTCTAGTAGACGAAATTTCAACTATATTAGACAACTATAGAAGAGGATATGTTTTAATTTTTTTTTTCAGAGACGCATTGTAATATGGGCGACCCACAAAATAACCAAGTGCAAAATCCCCAAATCCTAAAATCCCCATGTTTTAAAAAATTCCAAAATTAAAATCTCTAAGCCCAAAATGATTATATTGTTAATCCACAAAACCAAAATCCCCAACAATAAAATTTAGTTTAGTACAAGAAACTTTGATTACAGACCGACTGACAACATAGGCGCCTGCCAGACGACTGACCATACCCTAAGAGGAGCGACGGAGTCGCGTGAGCGGGACAGAGGACCCGAAAAGGGAGCTAAAATCCTTGAACGCGCGAAGCGGGCCACCCAAAGTAGTGTTTAGTAGAAAAAACTTTGATAACGGACCGACTGACAACATAGGCGCGCGAAATAATTTTAAATTTTCGCGCGCCAATATAATTTCTTAGTCATACTCAAAATATGGGGATTCTGGTGCTTGGAGATATTGGCGCAATCTTTAAGTCGATTTAGTACGATGTTAAATCATTTTAGTATATTACTAGATTAAAAAGTGTATTTTGCTAATTTTAAACAAGTTTAGCATCATACTATCTCCTAAAATTTTACTAAAGTTAAAATCACCAAATGGCTATTTTATCTTTTTAGTATCGTACTAAATCCATATGACACTTTGACGTTTAAAATTTTTCAAAATCAGGGGTGTTTGTGAATTTTTTGGACGTGTTGAGTTGAATTTTATGAAGGAAATTATTTTAGTATGATACTAGTTAAAAAGTATTTAAAAATTTAGAAAATTTTATTAAACTGCTAAAGAATTAGTAAAATGTTAAGTAGTATAATACAAAATCCTTAATAATAGGCTGTTTAAAATTTTGCGCTATTGGTTTTAAGGATTTAGTTTATGTAGATTATAAATTTGGAGATTTAGGTTTTGGGGATTTTAATTTGGGGATTTTGGTTTGGAGATTATGATGTTGGAACTCGTGTACCCTCAAACCCTTGTAATAAATCATAAAACAAACCCCAAACATTCTAGTAATTTAAAACCATAAGGATACATACACGTGCATTTTATCAATCGATAATAATAGTGCTTCGTTTTCGTTTACCTAACCCTTGTAATAAATCATAAAACAAATCCTAAAAATTCTAGTAATTTAAAACTATAAGCATACATACACGTGCATTTTATCAATCGATAATAATAATGCTCCGTTCTTATTTCCTGTACGTAACCACATTAAGTTCTTCCTTTAATTAACTAAAGTTATCGGAAAAGAAAGATACAAAGGTAATTTAATTACGTTTTATTGATGTCAATAATCCAATTTATAGGTATACCTTTCCTATTATTTTTGAATTCATCGACAAAAAAAAAATATTTAATCTACTTACAAATAATATTTACCTCCATAATCAAGTTTAACAAATCTTGAAAATTACCAACAACCTAAATACTATTGATGCATGATGAATAATCCTAAAATGCATCAGTTCGCTCCGGTGCAAACTTTGCAAAACTATAATTTCTACCCGCACCATCTGAAACTTTCTCATATACCTACCCATAAATCAAAACTTCCCATACCAAAATTTACGAGAATATAGAAGACACGATAGTATAAGACAGAGACAAGACAAGATACCTGCATAACAGTTCGGTTAACCCTTTTTGCTAAGGAACCTCAACACTATTATTTCTGCTATAAAACTCCAACAGGGATAATCCCGAATCTAACCTTCCTAATCGATATTTAAACCTAATCAAATCGGTTTCATTCGTATAAGGACGAGTATATGATACTGTTGCTCCTCTTCTCTTCAGGTTCTGTTCTGTCGTGTCATTGGCACCACATCTAGAGGTTGCAGGATATATAGCTAGTTGCAAAAACAACCTGCAGAGTGTCTTCCCACCTCATCATCATAGTTTATGATTCAATCTGTGAAACTATGTTCCTCGGATAAACTTGGAGAATTTCTAGCAAATTCAAAATAAACTTTGCAGTAAAGTTTATGTGTGTTGTTTTTTTTTCTAGTTTTTTTCTTTATTTCTTGCCAGCGCACAGAACCAAATTTTCTCAGCACTGAGTGTAGAAGTATCCATTTGTTGGTGGAATTTTCGGCTTCTGCAAACCGCATTTCAACTCTCCTGTTCGGTTTAGCTAAAACTATAAGACCCTCTGAATTCAAGATAAAGTCTCCTGTTTTTGGAGGTGCATTTAGGGTACAGCTCTGCTTACTGACTGGAGGGCCGGAGGGTGGTGAGAGGCGCTTCAACACTCCCCTTATGTATATGTATGTTTGTTTGTATTTTTATGTATAAACTAATGTGTAATCGCATGAAGTATGATTAAATTTCCATTTGAGAAAATCGTTTTATAAAAGTTTTGTTCCCAAAGTTTTCTCCCTTGATCCGTGTTTATTCTTCCAGAGAATCGAAAAAGAAATAGAAGTAGAGGAAAAAAATCGACTTAAAGTTTGCTCTGCCGAAACCGATGCGCCACACCATTCAAAGGACATAATACAAGATTGTTTTGTAAAGTGTTTTCTATGCCCTCCGTCTAAGAGAGTATATTCTCGTACCTACATCGAAGAAGTACAAAATATTTTAAGGTGTATTTTTCTTTAATCACTTTGCCATATTAAAGATACAGTCGACCATTTTATTTGTTTTAGGACCAAGACAAAAATACTTTTTAATTGAAAATGTAACAAATATACCATAAGACTTCAAAAAATGAGATTGGAAATAAGTCTTCAAGGAAAACAAGTTTCAACAAGTTATTTCTGATAAGGAATTTATATATTTAGGGTAAACACAAAATATATGTATTGTGTATCTAATAGTATCTTTGTATATTAAGAAAATAATATTCAAATGAAAGGAATGTCTCTCAAAGTGTTCATCAATAAAATCTATTTTCGATCATTAATCATATTAAATAATTGTGCATCAAATTTGTTTTAAGGTAATATTTGCTCACAAGGCCGTAGGCAGACAAATATTTCGTGATTTCCAAACAGAATTTTTGTTTTTATTTTAAATCTTGATTCTTGAGTTTAAGTAGCTATCAGCAAGTTAGGCTTCTTTAAAAACATTGGTGCAAAATTTAGTACGAAAACCGTTTGACAGTACGAGGAAGCCAACTGGGACGGTCTCAACGGTTTCTTCAGTAAGTTTAACTGGTCACTATGCTTCCTCGATAGTGACGTAGACGCCAGTGCAGATATTATCACAAATATAATTCTTTGTGGAATGAGAAGTTTTATCCCGAATAGGGTTAAATCTATCAAACCCAAAGAAAACTCATGGCTTGATTCGAGCTGTAAGGAGGTTATTAGGCTTAGAGAAGTAAGCTTCGGTAGTTACAAAGCCAACCCTACTGAGGAAAACCGGAAAAAGTTTCGACAGTCCAGAAAGACCTGTAACGGTCATAATCGAAGAACCGAATTTCTGCATGACCAACAATTGAGGCAAAAAATACTAAAATGTAGTAAAAATGTCAAGTAATTTGCAAAGAACCTACGAAATACTACTTCGTCGTCGGTTCCAACGCTCGACTTCAATGACACCCTTTTTGTGAGCTCGTCAGGGAAAGCCAATTTGTTTGCAGCACAGTTTGCTGTTAATTCGACGCTGCCAGTAAGTGTTATGACTCCTCCTGTACTTGAGAGCACAAACGATTTTATGGGACAAATCTTCTTTCGCACTTATGCAGTTGCTAGAGTTCTGACTGAGAGATCTTGATATACACAAAGTGGGACAGTATCGGTCCCATTATTTCGAGGAGGTGTTCTTTAACGCTGGTAAAACCATTGCGTAAGTTTTTCCATCTTTCCTACTGTACTGGTCTCCTTCCGAGTGGATGGAAAACAGCATTTGTGCAGCTTGTCCCTAAAAAAGGCATGTCCAATTGCGTTTATGCGTCTCTTCTTTCAAAGGTCATGGAAGGGCTGGTTAATTTTGAGCTCAAGAAATATCTCGAGGAACGAAAGCTTCTTAATGGCCGGCAGTACGGCTTTCGTAGCAATAGGTCCACTGGTGATCTGATGGTATATCTCACCGAACAGTGGAACAAATCTCTATATCGTTTAGGAGAAAGTATCGATTATTGCACTTGATATTTCTAAAGCGTTTGATAGAGTTTGGCACCAAGCTCTCTTATCGAAAATGCGCGCATTTGGTTTCGATGAATCTCTTCTTCGTTGGATTAGAAATTACCTTTCGGGCCGCTCAATACAAGTTGTATTGGAAGGTTTCAAGTCTGATATCCACAAAATAAATGCTGATGTGCCCCCAGGGCTCCGTTTTGTTCCCGACCCTCTTCCTCGTATTCATTAATGATATGTTGTCTGAATCTTCCAATCCATTAAACTGTTTGGCTGGCAACAGTACCCCCAGCTTTTCATATTCATTTTTAGATTCACATCCATGTACTTCGGATGTGGAACTTGAACGGCTACGGCAGCGTATGAAAAGCTCATTAAATTCTGATCTCGACAGCATTGTCCAATAGGGAATCAAAAAGCACGTAGAATTTAATGCTTCAAAAGCTCAATGCTTTATCATGTCGCTAAAACCGTAACCCACCCTCTATGCATCTATCCATGAGTGGCATTGAGGAAAACAATCGCAGACCACTTTCTGAGGAATGATCATATATTTGATATCGCCAAAAATGTTGCTAAGTGGTTAGGTTTTCTTGGGCGGCGGCGGCGATACAAGAAATTTGTCACCCCTTCTGATCCGGTTGTTACCTATAAAGCCTTTATTCGTCCAAAACTCGAGTACAATTCTCATGTTTGGCAGGTGCTCCCATAACCTACTTGAGTCTTTTGGATAGGATACAAAGAAGAGCTATGAAAATCATAGGTGACACAAATATAACGGAAGCATTTACAACTCTCGAGCACCGCTACAATGTTTCATGTCTTTCGTGTCCTACTAATTTAGCCAGTTGCATTCCTCCCCTAAAACAATTCCACCGTAATACGCGTACTTCTAGGAATGCACATCAATTTACCCTTGAGCCCAACTTCGGACGTACTGTTATAAGAAAAGAGATTCTTTCTTTAGTCGAAGTACAAGAATGTGGAATGCTTTAGCCGGCACTATTTTTCCCTGTCATTTTGATATTCAGAGCGAATGTCTCCCATAAAATCCATCCCTATTTTCCTAACGCTCGCACTGTGTTTTAAACATTTTTAAGGTAGTAAGAACCCCTTTAGTGCGCGATTAATTAAAAAAAAAAATACATACGTGTAACAAAATGAGAGGGTATATAGACTGGACTCTTTCATTCTTCGCGATCAATATAATAAAACATAATTCTGTGCAAAAAATCATTGAAAACGGTTAAAGATTTGACGTGCAGTTAAAATTTCCATACAAAATACACGTGTTTCACAGGTTTTTACTAAAAAAAATTAACTAAAAGGTGATGAAAAATTGTTTAATTTGGAATATTATACTTGTTAATCGAATTACTACAATAAGTTCCTTGATCGGTGCAACACTTTAAAATTTCGAAGTAAATACCTTTGTGGCTTAATTTTCAAGAGAAATGAAACTGAAAGTATGAACATCTTCAAACTGCTAAAAAGAACTCGTTTCTAAACCATCCATTGGCAGCAGTGAATTCAAAATTAAAAACATCCTAATAAAAGATAAAAAAAAGATTTTCTCAATAATTTACTTGAAGGGAGAACGTTAAAGAAATAAAAAAAAACAGCTTTCTATTACTCTAACTTCATCATGATGCTTCTAGTACGAGTATATGCCTTCACCTACAACAGGTCAGGGATAGCTCCTTGTCCTTTTCCTTTAAATAGAAAATGTTTATGCTCCAGCAAGCTACTTGACTTTGAAGCTGATGTGGTTTTCCTGTATAGTAGGTTGGTAAGTATAAATAGTTAAAAAAAGGTATAGGATAAGAGATACATATACATATATACTTTTACCATATCTATGTAGTATATACATCATTGTGGCCAAGAGTCCAATGAAAAGTGAATTAATTCTATTCCCAAAGATAAACACATGTGAAATTGAAGGATAATTTCGTGGTTTGTTGTTTGTACGGCTGGAGTTTTATACTATGAAGATGATAGAAAGGGAAGAGGAATGTTTATAATACTTTCTTAGAGAGTTTATACGATGGGATCTTTGTTTCCATGTGGAAATTCTATGAAGTGTTGTTCAAATATACGTTCCTACTGAATAAATATATATTTGATGAGATTGCTGAGAAGTGTTTTGTAATTTGCAAAGAATTTAGGGAAAACCTTAAATGCTCGTAGCTATAACTCAACTTAAGGCAGAATATAATTTTAATTTTTTCATGGCTTTTTATGATGAAGATGTTGGAAAATGGGCGGGAAATACCTAGATTACATTCATATTATAACTATTGGTAAAAATATTAAACCTGTGAAGTTCTAGAAAACTTATCCTGTCCAAAATGTATTTGAAAATTCGTGTCAAAATGTAAATTTAAGGTAAAATTATAACAAAAAACAATGATGGAGAAGGCAAAATTTTTGTTTAAATATTTTTTTTTTTAATCTATAGAGTAACATGGGTATGTTACAGCTTACAGGTATAAAACAATATTGCCTCTAGGACAATCGCACCAAATCCAAAAAATAAGTTTCAAAAGATACCTAAGTTTAAGGATGGTACAGCCATTTGGATTTATAATACCAACAACAAAATTTAATCTAATCGTGATATTTGTTTCAATTATTGAATTTTTTTTTTTACAAAACCCAAAATTTGCCTTACCCCAAAAAATGCAAGTTAAAATACAAAAATCAAGACTTTAATGCAAGGCACGTTTTCGGAAATCCCCAACGAAGCCCACTGCCCAGATGAAATACACACAACATGCCTCTTTCAAATCGAATTTTATAATACTGGGATTGTCTATGGCTATGTCTACCCAGCACCAGACAACCACTGACACTGGTGTGCTGAGCTCGAGCTGTGCTTGGCATATAAATTTTATGCGGGTGATTTTTACAGTGTAATAAATATGCATATGTATGGTGCCATATGAGTTTTATTTCTTTTTTATTTATTTTCTTATTTCATTTTAGACAATTTTAACTATTTAATTTTATTTTTTTTTTTAGCTCTTAAATGCGATTACGATGCACCAGGCATTCGAAAGACAGATTCAAATTTTGTTGACGTTAGGTTTATATATTTTTATGCGGATGCGGATACCTGCCACCATAATGTAAGTCTGGATGCAATTTGGTCGTTAGTTTCACTTTTCATTTTGATTCACTTGAAATGAACATTTATTTATTTTCTGCTACCTAAATTTGTGCAAAAAATTGTTTTTTTTTTAACCTTTGCGTATTTTTTGTTTTGATTTGTTTGAAACTCGATGAATTGGAAAATATTTTTTGATTGAGTCAGTCAATAAATCTGTGATGGTTTTTTATTTTTTGAGGGAGAGAACATTTTGTAAATAAATTTTAGTTATGTAGAAACGTGATGTTGAAAGTGACAAAAAGTAATTTAGAGTTAGTTATGCAGTAATTTAATTGTGTGTGTGTTGTGTATAACAATATCGACTAGATTGCTGATTTATTTGAATAAAATCAAGGATTTTGTAATAAAATAGGTTTTTATTTGTAATGAGAATTACCATGAGTGGGTTGAATACAACTCTATGAAAACAGTTTTATTTAAATTGACAGGGCATACAAATGTTTGTTGGTATACGCTAAAGCCTGTAGCCTTTGCCTGATGTAATACATGACTGAAAATGTAACAACATTTTTTGACTAAGTTAGCTGTTGATTTTGAGGCCCTTCGAAAGTTTAATCATTGAATACTTAAATGCATAAATATATCTTAGGACTTCAAAATTATTTCTCCTCCAAAAAAATTCATTTTGACCTATTTCTTCTCAATAAGGAAACATTTAATTTTTTCAATGATCATTGGTAAGGTAGTTCATCATTTAAAAATTAAAAGTCATTTTATGAGAAAAGTTGTACCAAATTGAATTTTGTTTTACCTAGAAATAATTATTAAGTCAAATACATTTACTTTGGCATCAAAATAATGATTTATTTTTTCTTCAAAATCTCTCAAAATTGACAATTAATATTTTCAATGATAGCTATAACTGCCCAAGAAACAAATTTAGCTGTTCAAATGCTCTAACAGCACTCCCAGAGCAAGTCTTAAAGCTCGTCACTTCGAGAATTAGCTCTAGTTGCGCATTTAGAGTAATTTTAGAGCTCTCATACAGGGATGTCTTTGACATTTAGAGCAAATTTATGTTCGTAATCAGCTTGTTATTAGGGACTTAGTAGATTTAAGCTCTTTAATTATGCATTTTGTATCTACTAAGGAGCACCTTTGACAGCTTTTTGTTGGTATAAGTGTGCATAATACAATCGGAAAAAAATATATAATAGTTGCAAAACATATTTTATGTTTGTGTGATGGATTATTTTATTTGAAGTATTTATAAGTATTGTAAAACGTCATTAAGTGCGTAATGTCAACAAGATAAGTTATTTCTTATATTCGAACAGAATAAGTGTTTTATTTTTTTTTTCAGTAAAATACTTGTGAATTTTAAGTGCGCGTTTTGTTTTATCACAAATGTGTTGAAGGTACTTCGCAAAATAACAAAGCACCTCCGGAATTATAAATATTACGCTGAGATTTTGAAAAATTTTAATCTGAACAAAACACAAAAATCTTGAGAACTATTGTCAATTATTAATAAAATATTTTGTTTAAAAATTAAAAAATGTGTTGTGTTTCTTAATCGAAAAGGGAGACCTTTTCTTTTTCAAAATCGAAAAAAAAATTGGTTATTCTAATCATTTTTCTGTTCATCGCAATATTTTTATTAGGGTAAAAGTTTCTTTTCCATAGAGCGCTTCAGAGCTGTAATAGCGTTATTTCAGAGCTAGTAGCCACAAGGTGACAGATTTGCTTTCAGTGCTTTACATAAGATAGGGTGTTTTAGAAAATAAAAAAAAGTGAATATTCTGCACAGCAAATACCTAGTATATTTTTATTTAAAGAGTAGATGTCCCTGAGATGCACTTTGAACTTAACGAACAATTTTTTTTTTGTGATTCAGCTTTAGTAAAATTTCGATAAGTTTTAAAGCTTTCTTTAGGTATAGAAAAAAATAATAAATAATTATAATTAATACAACTTCCTTCTCTCAAACCCTTTTATAGGGAAATTAATTTAAGTCCGTGTAAAACTTTTACTGAGTTGCTAGTCACTCTCTCAAAAAACACGGCTTTATTTATTTTCGACTCATGGTTTTTTTTTTTTTGTTGAATTAATTTTGTTGAATTTATATAAGTTTGTAACACCCTACAAAATCAGTGGTGGTTTTACAATAGCTCTGTAAATGTTTTTTTTTTGACACTTTACAATGCCCATGAGTAATTTTTTTATTATGTACCATGTGTGTGAGAGTCTTAGTATTCAGCTCTATACGCACTTTTTGTGTGGTTCTATTAGAGCTATGTTTCAACGTTTTGGTAGGCGCATGCGTTAATATTTTGTCCATGTGTTGTTGAAAGCTCTATAATAACTCGTTGAGCGCTGATATTTAGACAATGCTCTATCCTCTATTTTTAATGTTATAAATAAACTCCAGTTAGGAGCATATTTTTGAATGTTGATACGTTATTAGTAGCTAGAGCTGAAACCATTCCAGAACCTCTGTTATAGAGCACAATTTTTAAAAGAAATAAAGAGAGCTGTATTATAAACTCTTACAGAGCTATAGCCTTAGATTACACTATATTAGAGCTGTACAAGAGCAGTTTTGCTTCAACAAGCTCCAACAGTGTTACTTGGGTGGCCCCTAACTAAGAAGTAATTAACGAATTGCAAAATTTTAACAAAATTAAAAAAACCAATAGCGAGATATTCGGGAATATCTCAAAACAAGTAAGAAACCGGTCAATTGCACAAAAAAACTCAAATGTTTATTTCATAACAGTGTTTTTTTTTTAGAAAACTTGATAAAACCGACATTTTTGTATGACCGTTCTATCCATATAATAGTTATTTGTTGTTTACAAAAATTAAAAAAGCGTCTCTCTGGCCATAGATCAGACATTAATAACGGGGGGGGGGGGGGGGGGGAGCAAAAAACAGCACTTGCACTTCACTGTTTGAAAGAAAGACATGAGCCAGACTTGAAGAGAGTTAAAATTCTAGAAACAGAGAAACATCATGCAAAGAGGTTTTTGCTTGAGATGCTACACATAAACAATGCAGGGAATGCTGTCAACCGCCGATCTGACTGTGAAAACTTAAGCAGCGCATACAGCCAGCTTATTAAGTGGCCGAATAATATGGTTCCAGCAAATCAGTTTTGATTGTGGGTGACGAGGAGTCGTTTTGTGTTTGTTGTGTTTTGTTTTAATGAAAAGTAAATTGATATAAAATAATTTACACTTGTCAGTTAAACTTTAATTTATTTTTTAATTAATTTTCAGTTTTAATGATTATTAAAATAAAGCCATTTGTTTGAAATGTGATAGCTGTAATTCATAAAATTAGCCGTTTATAAAATACTGTATTATGTATAATTTTGATTTCTTTATATTTGTCAAATAAAGTCCTGATGACGAATATATACATGTTCGAAACATCGTAACAAAAATTCACATTTTTGAATGACCTCAGCCCGCTGAAATTCAGCCATACAACAAATTTAAACAATAGATGTTAACGAACTTTAACAGTGTAGGTAAACAAAATTTAGTTTCTTAGGTTTAGAAAGGCGAATCATTGCCTGTGTGAATTCTTAGACTCTCTCCAGACTCTCTGCACATACGTGTACCCTTTATTGGTACCACATTATTCTGGAAGCTTTGCATGCCTGTACTACTTATTGCACCTAAGCAAATGAGAATAATTTAACATAGATAAGTAGGTGGTTAGAAATGGCGGCCACAGACAACCCAATTCGCGCTGAATTACGTCGTGTTGATTCCATAACTTGCTTTTTTAGAACCTGTGAATGGAATTGATATGGGAGATTGTGAACATACTTAGGAGATCATCAAGTTTCGATTGAATTTTGAATAGGATTGAATAAATTGGAATGTATTTTATGGTTGTGGTATGATGAGTTGCTTAAGCATAATCATCAAGATCATTTACTCCGCCAGACCACTAATCGCATCCGCAACCGAACCATCAATATACGAATTGCCAAACTATACAGCTTGATGTTGACTGGAACTGAAGCGGCAACGAAAGATCATCTGGCTACTGTGTATACCATGAAACCCCGTCAATATTTAAAGAATCTGAAGGAAGGTACGGCGCAGAAAGTAACCGAAGTTTTTCTTTGAGCCATATCGTCGTGTCAAGAAAAGAGATCATGATTTTGGTATTCATTTTCAAAAGTTCATCTACTTATGTACGTAGATAAAAAATGTCCGTAAATGACTGTGTTTTAGCCTTTTCTGCTGGTTCCATACAGCCTTGACAGTAAGTTTTCTAATGAGTATCTACCTCCCCTGAATGATCTTCTATTTGGTAAGTGTCCACGTCATGAGAAACGATTCTGGGTGTGTCTTGCCTGGGGTCTCCGTACTAATACCTTATATTTTAATAATTTTAAGTAGATGCCTGTATAATGGCAATGCAGTTAGTTAAACTATTCCAGCTGCGGTTTGATTTAGAAAACAATGAAAGAACATGAAATAATATAGAATCGAACATAAAATATGAATTGTTGACAATTAGAAGCCAATATAATAATTAAGGAATTTGATAGAAATCGATGTAATTTTTGATGGGATAAAATGAGTAAAATAAAGTCGAATCGATAGTTCTAGAAGCAAATACAAGTTTTGTTTGTTAAATGTATTTTTAATACGGGTTTGTGATTCCTTTAATCGAGTTTTTAAGTATACAGAGACTTCAATATAACACAACAATATTATTTGTTTTGCCTTTTAATTCGGTTGTAAGATGTAAGTACACAAAAATCACTCATACGTCACAGTGAAATTTTTGTATTTAAGTACCTTATTTTGTTTAAAGTTTTATTTTTGTATTAAGTTAGACTTTATCAGCCACTGATAGAAATAACATCGGACACAAGACAAGTGGGCCAAGACAATAATCATAGAGGAGGAGGTTCCCCCGTTTAAGAGCCAGGGAATTTTTTTTATAAAAATTTCTTAACACAGAAAAAAATATTATAAAACAATGGTAACACGCACAATGTTCTTGTCGATATTTTTGTAAAGCATTTTTGTTCAATTTTATATAAAGTTGTTTTAGTGAAAATTTGAAAAAAATTTATTTTGAAACTTAAAGATTTGAAAAAAAAAATTAAACAATTTTTGTTTCAAAATTTTACGTTATTAAATACTATTTTTGTTTCAAATTTAAACACTCTTATCAATTCTTATATTTAATAACTAAAAACCGGATAATTCAAATACTTTTATTTTACAAAATATTAGAATAGCCCAGTCAAAAATTACAAAAAAAGTGCTAAATTCGCAAAGCGCGATGTAGTTCTGCATTTTTGATATGTTATTGGGGCATGTTAGAGTAGTCTATAACCAAGTTTGCAACTTCGAAAAACCTGTGATCGCTGCAGGAAAAATGCAACAGCTAAAATTACCCCATTTTTCCGACATTTTCCTCTATAACTTTGGAAATATGCAACTTAGGAAAAAACCGTACTACCATAAACTTATTTTTTATAAATTTTTTTACAAAACCACATCAGTTTTAAATTTATGCATATTATATTTGTATTGCTATCTTACCATGAATTAAAAAAAAAAATCTGAAAACTAAGTTATTTTGAAGCACTCAAGAAATTTTTCATTTTTCAATGCTAAAAATTTGGAATCAAATAGTCTATTACAAGACGACATTCGAAAATTCGATCCAAATTGGTCAAATAGTTTTGGCAAGAAACATGATGTTAACTAAGTGCAACAAGCAATGTTTGCATCATTGCTATGGTCAAAGTAGGACACTTAAGTTGGCATTGATTTTTTGTTCACGTAATTGGAACCCGTAACTTTGATAAAATAGAGTTATGATATTTATATATTTTTACAAGCTACTTTGGTAGTGATTTTAAAAGTTACGAAAATTGTTCACTTGGCATGTAATTTCATGAACGTTTTCGAGGCTTTTAAAATTACTTCTAAACTTGCTTGGAAAAAAGATATAAATATTATAACTATATTTTGTGATAGTTACGGGTTCCAAATACGTGTACAAAAATCAGAGCCAACTTAAGTGTCCTACTTTGAATACAGCAATGATGCAAACATTGCTTTTTGCACTTTAGTTAACAACATGTTTCTTGCCAAAACTATTTCACCGATTTGGATAGAATTTTCGAATGTCGTCTTGTAACTCCTAGACCATCTAGATACTTGGTTCTCGAGATACATCACTATGTGAACCGCTGATTTTACTGTGTAGTAAGAATGTCACTCGATTACACCTAGCATTTGCTGAAATGGAAATTTGGGAAAAGAATTTCAAAAAATCAGTGCTGCTTCTGTCGTTAAAGCGGAACCCATTTCCCAAGCGGCAATGTTTTGCATCTTTCACCGTAATACTCGGACCTCTAGGAATGCCCAATGCCAATTAGTTTACCCTTGAGCTCAACTTCGGACATACTGCCAAGTACAGGCCAAGTACAGGCATGCTTTACCCGAATCTATATTTTCCTCCCCCTAAAATATGCAGAACTCTCCTGAAATCTCCTCTTAAATTTTTCCCTATTTTCCTAACGCTCAAACTATTGTCAATCCCTTAAAGTGTAGTCAAAGCCCAACAAAAAAAAATGCCAAATAACCTGAGACCCCAAATAATTTTATTACCGCAAGTTTTAAAAAAAAAATATCTATGTATATATACTTACTTTTGTATCAGAAATGTTTAACGAATAGCTGAATGATTCCCAGATTTACCTAAATATTATTTTTAGGAATGTAGTATTTTTTTATTGAGGTGTTCATGCAAACGTCTGGCGGAAAGTTATATCTTTTTACAAAGCGGAAATTTATCTCGTTACATGAATCCCATTAATGATAAATTAGGTTAAGTGATGTACCTATTTACAGTCAGTTTTTAATCAAAAACCAATAGCTCTCCTTAAATTCGTCGTGATTTTATTAGATTATTTCCAAAATATATAAACCTGCAATAATTATTGCTTTTACCACCAAAAAAAAAAACACACAAAGTTTATGGATCGTGTCGTCCATTTTTATTACACGACAATAACACGAATAAATTATTGCACTTGTTTATAACCAACGATTAAACCACCAATATCATCATTCCCATTAAACCAGATTTCGAACTTAAATTGCACAAAATTCACATAAAGTTCAGACGTTTAGTGAAGCATAAGGCACAACAACAAAAAAAAAAAAAAACAAATGGCTTTCTTTCTAAAAATCGTTTTTCCCAAAATATGCATTTTTATGGCAGT
Organism: Melangyna quadrimaculata; assembly: GCA_949320155.1. Classification (NCBI taxonomy): domain Eukaryota; kingdom Metazoa; phylum Arthropoda; class Insecta; order Diptera; family Syrphidae; genus Melangyna; species Melangyna quadrimaculata. The sequence continues at coordinate 381,989,372 of OX439483.1, forward strand.
ATCAATCAGGCGAAGCATCCTTTTTTTTTTTTTTTTGGGAATTATATACAACGAAAGAAATAATAAAAAAAAAGATACTAACACAAGGATGGAATATGTGAATGTCTGCTTTGAATGCTGGCAGTCATGTTTTGAGCTAACATTGGTTATTCAATGCAATTCGGTGGAGCTAGAACCCATGCATCAGACAGATTTTTTTTTCTGAATTTATTTTTTGGAATAAAGGGGAGCGGCCGGCTTTGCTCTGCATGACAGTTTATGCAGAAACAGGCAGTAAAAATGGTTTAATTGATATGCTAGGAGCCATGCTTCCTCATGATGGTGATAGGAGATCCAAGACTGGCCATGCAGAGGGAATCCAATAAAATGAATGAATTATGCGCTTTAAAATAATGGTGGTGATGTAGTGGGCGGGCGGTATCGAAGGTAATGTGACGCTGACGGTGGGTGCATAGCTGAAATGACTTTTAAGATTCTCTCAACCAGATTGAAGATTTTTATGAAATTTGCATATTTTGTGAAGTGCGGAAAAATAAAAAGAAAAATATTTCCAAGAATAAACTGTTATCGAAAAGTGATTGAAAATGTTTGACACACAGTTTTGCTATACGATCCGGATAGGCGCTGATTGGTATCAACTTGGCGATGTCCAGTGCTGCAACGCGTGACAACACACCAGTTGTCCTTATCTTACCTCCATATAATATAGATATAGATATAGATAAAGATATAGATAAAGATATGAAGAACCAGGGCCTAGTGCCTAACAACTCGCAACCATTCCTGTGTGCGCCTTTCGACAGGAATGGAAGGCACCTACAATTTTATGCGGAATCCGAACGGCTAGACGAGAAGCACTTATTCGTGACAAGAGATACTCTTTGAAGATTTGTCAATTCCTCGCAAGAGGCAGTAGCCCTGAAAAAAAACTTTTCAGTTTTTAGGTGGACGAGGCTGGGAAGCGATCCCAGACCTCCAGCGTGACAGTCGAACGCACTAACCATTACGCTACGGGCTACTACTACTAGATAAAGATATAGATAAACTAAAAATGTTGATGATACGTCGGGTTTCCCGACACGTGAGCATAGTACACACAGTTGACCATGTGAGAAACATGGCAATTCGATATTAATGCCACAAACATCCAGCGATTGTCCTTGCGACTTATTAAGTGTGATTCCGTGGGATAGTTGGAGGCTTCGTTTTCATCCATCACGGAGTCGACGGATTTCAATTAATTAATTTCACCGGCGCGGCGCCGATTTGATTTTGAATAACGAAATTCAAATCATTGACATCCTTGTATTTCGCAGCCAAAATCGCTCGTGCAGGCAGCCAACAATATCAGCATAAATCTGACCGATATTTGGGAAAACATTCATGATGAGCTCTTCCGGGGATGTTGTAAAGTGACAAAAATTCGATGGAAATTCAATCAGGCCAGTAAGTCTACACGAATAACTCCATTGCCCATCTCAAAATAATTGCCTGTAGAACTGCAACGAACTGGTTATTTCGTTAAGCAACTCGCATGTTTTTGCTTTCAATTACAATTTCTTCACGTAGTGCCATAAAGCCGATGCTTTCAGTCAAGCATTCAACTCATCATTGAAGTTGAACTTGAAATGACAGGTAGCGGTTGACGAAAACCTCCGCACAGCAATCATTGCACCACCGAAACTAAGTCCTTTATCACTTTGTAAATCTTTCAAGGTGCGATTCAGGGCTTACAATGCACGTTTTTGAGCCATTGTGCACCCGTTCCAAATGATAATTTTACATTGCTGCAATATTTTCGACATCGCAGAGTTCTTTGAAAAGTAGCCTGTAGGTTCTTCATCCACTTGCAGGTTCAATGGCAATTTCAATGCAGAATTAGCTGTTCGTCAACCTTACAACAACCTAGCCGCTGACCCAAATACTTTGAACACAATGAAAATTAAAACAAAATTGATTAAATTGATTAAATTATTTAAATTGATTAAATTTTATTTTATCTCACCACACGCAATAGCAAGTCCAATTCAATTTGAATGACGAAACGAAAAAGACATTCCTTCCTTCGACTAACGCGAACCCATGAATTCAAAAATCGTGAAAATCGAACGATCAGTTCCTGTATTTTGTACTTGGAATAGGATCTCCCCGTTCCAATTTTCCTCGAAATTTGCCGGGATTTTCCTGCATTATCCTTCCTTGGGCCCATACAAATTCATCAAGCCAAGAATCGTAAAAATCGAAGTATCCGTCCTCGTGTTATGCACTTAAAACAGGTTATTCCCGGATTCCTAATTTTCCTGGAAATTTTCCGGGATTTTCCTCCAGTATCCTATGTCCTTCCTTGGGTTAATACGAATTTATCAAACCCAAAATTGTGAAAATCGAACGATCGGTACTCGAGTAATGCGTGCACACACGGACGCATTGCGTTTTGATACTTAAGTAATTTTGCACGCACTGCCTTGTGAAACTTTGATTATGCGGACGTAGCGCCATCTGTCTTTTAACAACATAAATAAATGCTTTTAGAACGACGCAACGGTTAAATTATGTTGTATGAACAATAAATACGAACATTTTAAAATCGCGATTAAAAAATGGGTATTGGGTTTTTCGTCAAAAAACTAAAAAAAATATTTCTGGAAAGGGCCAACCTAATCACCTATGGGTATGAAGTATACTTTAAAACCAATTCTCATTCCTACCAAATATACACAGCAAAATTCATTAAAATCGGTCGAGCCGTTTCGGAGGAGTTCTATAACAAACACCGTGACACGAGATTTTTATATATTAGAAGATGTTAAATACATACAGGGTGTCCCATTAACTGGTCCTTACTGAAACTGGTGAAAGGCCAGGTCATGAATTTGGTATCTTTTCCATACGGAATCATAGGGGATCTGGAATAACGGCTATTTTTTGAAATTTGAAAAAAACCGTATTTTGAGCCGGTTTTTTGCTCACCTGTACATAACTGATTTTTGTTTTTTACAATTTTTGAATTAAAACATTATTTAACAGTTTGACTAGTTTTACTGAGTAAAATATTTTTCATTGGCATCACCTACAATTTGTTTGTTAATCTTGATCTTTGCCAAACTTAATTTTTGACCTCAAGCCCCCTGAACAAAATTCGTATGGTTCAATAAAAGTGTTATCTTTCAAAAATTGTCTATTTTTCTGTAGTTTCTAAAAACGTAAAAATTGCCAAAGCTATGCTTAGATAGAAAGTTGTAACCATTTGAACCCCAATCAAACATGTTGACAAACAAACAAAAAACACATTTTTGTTAAAATATTTCTATTAAATTAAATTATCACTTCATAACTCCGAAAAATGTGAATTTTGGTGCATTTGGTTTATTTGTATGTCTTACGCATGTCTTAAATACCTTAAATTTGGACAAGGACTGTGAAGGACGGTTTTGTGGGGTGAAAGCGGAAATATCCAGTAAAATTTCTGGAAAACATTAGGTTTTTTAAGAAGTGTCTCTGGAAAATACCAAAATTAATTTAAAATAATATTTTCCTCAGAAACTTTTTGCGATGCTAAATTCGCAATTTTTCAACACTTAAATTAATCAAATTCTTTGAAGGTTCCCGCTAGTTCCGTTAATTATCTGCAATAATAAATCATCATGCAACAAAATTTTATGAATTCTCCTGAAATTGTAAATAACTTTGGACGATAACCGTATTTTACAATCATTAATTATCCATTTTATCAAAAAACATGCATTACAAGAACAATGCGAGATCCTGCTCGGCCTATTCCTAAAAAATCTAATTCTAAATCCCCTAGAGAATTTTAACCCCAAAACGATGGGTGGGGGGTGTCATAACCTCGTGATCCCCCTGTATATGCCATTGTTATAAAGACCCCCAAACAAATTTGCATTATTAAATAATGTATTGCACCTTATGCGTTGTGTAAAATAATGTTTTATCAAAGTTGAAAACTTTACCAAATAACCGTGAATTAAATACCATACAAAATCGTTTGTTTTGTGTTGCATTAAATCTAGTCGCACATATAGCTTTTCTTTATATAAATACTAAATATTATACAACTTGAAATTTTATCTCTATAGAAACCCGTTAGAACTAATTGTATTTTACATGGTAACAAGACAAGCCCCTTAACCTAAAAAGCTATAATAAAACGAAAATACACCAATTCAAAATTCATGTACAGAAAACATCACATTCAGCTTAACATATATGACGTACATTTTATTTATATGTTTTGAAACAACAATTTTCGAAACACTCCTCTTGCGCCCACTCTCAAGTCTCAAACGAAATAGGTATAATACAACTCCGTTTTGAACTTTTGAAACACTAATGTTGCCTTGGAACCAAAGCAAAAAAAAAAATTTACAAACCACAAACTCTGAATACATTATTATACCCTTAAGCATGAAAAGATGTTTATAGTTCTTAGGCTTGATTTCATCACATTCACAATCCTGCTGCTTACCAACAAGCAGATTTATTCATCCACCTCTCCGATGATGGAAACCAAAAGACTTCTGGTGTTTCTTTATGATGGTCTTGGTCTTGATAACTCAATGCTGTCATTGCCATTGTCATCATCCTCGCATATGATACGTAGGTATACTCCTCCTCAATCCTGAAAGATTGGACAAGATAGTAAATTCTCCAAACTGAGCTACTACAGCTACGAGTACTTCTGAACTGGAAGCAATAGATTTTATTTACCAAAGACCCATCTGGGTGGATATGTTCCTTTTCCTTCTAATCCATTAAATTCCCTTATTGCATCAGCATCAGCCATCAGCACAAGCACCCAGGATGATGTCTATACTCTATATGCGTTTCGGTTTGGTTCGGAATATGATGCAGCAAGAATAGGGTTATTTTCATTGGAATTGCTTACCACAACATTCAATAGAACAGATGGTCCTTATGCAGGATAGAGGAATTTTTTCGAACTGGGTCATTTTTGATCTGCTTTCACAAAATTTACCGATATACTATGTATCTCCATCTCCATATACATATCTAAACTCTGTGCCCACAACGATGATTGTCCATTTCGGGATTATGATGTTGGATGTTGCTCTATGTCGTTCATTCGGGTTAACTGCATCAAAGTTGTAAAGAAATTGAAAATCTTTCGAAATGAAAACATTATCAGAGGAGGGCCAAGAAGCAAGCCATCATCAGGACATAAGGATCATCAGAAAATTTAAGGACGTGAATGCGAATGCAGGGATATTGATTTCACCATCATGATGAAGCAACGAAGAGACACATCGTACGTGGAAGCAATGTAGAGGTGCAGACGTATTTGGATATGAAAAAGCCGATTTTAGAATTTATTGAACTTTAATGAAATAACAACTGAAGGGCAGCCAAGTCGAACTAAGCTCTCTTTTGTGTGAGCTCAACGGGCAAAGGTTTAAATTAACAGCATTATATCTTAGATGAAGAAACAAAAACACAGATTTTGAGAGTTGTTGTCTTCTAATTCTTCTACTCGGTTTCATAGATTGAGTGATTGATTGAGCCTCAATTAAGAAGCCCTTCCAGCCAGCTCTGTCCCTAGCTAGCCGCTTCCAGTTGCGCACACCAAGCTGGTTAAGGTCGTTCTCCCCTCGTTCTTGTGCGCGCTACCTACAATGGGTTCTTCCTCTTCTGCGAACACCATCGGAGTTGGATTCGAAGACTCGTCGACAGGTGCGATATTGTCCATAAGCTCCCCGTTCCCCAGCCATCTCAGCCACTGCATTTGCAGCTTTTTGACCAAGTCAACGTCCCGTACAGCTCGTCGTTGAATCATCTCCTCCATCTTCCTTCGATCTACACCGGATCGAAAATCATAAATCACACGAATAATCTTCTTCTCAAGCAGACTTTCATCCGATTTGTTCAATGTCCATGCTTATGTTCCGTAGAGCAGGACCCAGCTGATTAGGTTCTTGTACATAGGCTCCTTGGTTCTCTGAGAGAGGGCCTTACTACTTAAATGCTTTCTTAGACCGAAGAAACAGCGGTTGGCAAGTGTGATTTATCGTTTGATCTCTGTACTGATGTTATTTTGCGAGGTAGTGGAGTCTAGGTAGACAAAAATCTTGACAAAAACTGGAAGATAAACATATCTGTCAACCGTGATATTTTCTGGCCGAGTCGAAGATGTTGAGATTCCTTTCTCGATGACAGCATATGATTCGTCTTGTCCTCATTAACCACCAATCCCATTTTAGCCGCCTCCGATACCTCCGATTTTAGCCGCCTCCGTTCTGCCGCTTCGTTCTGCCGACAATGTCCATGTCATCTAAATTTAATTTCTACAAAAAGTGTCTTAAGTTAAATTCTCAAATTCGGCTTAGTTTTTTAGCTATACGATATACGAATAATATTGGAAAATGACCAGGGTCGCCATTCTCTCAGAAATGCATTGGTGAAATTAAGTCAGTTTTGTGTTCTATGTTAGCTTAAGTTCCATACAAACAAAGTCAATAATAAAAAAACCGGGAACGTAATTCTCCTTGCTAAAAGATATATTCGCAATAGCCTAATAAAAACAAACTCTCTTAACTTTATCCAAATTTTGACTATGCTGAAATGAACCCAAACATTTACAACACAAAAATTAGGTTCGACAAAAAAAAATTTTGTTTTATTTACTTATTTCTAGTTTCGTGTTTTGTTTTTACAACCAGAGATTCATTCTACAATCGCATCAGGACAATATATTTTTATCACTAAAGTGAAAAATCTTTGTGTGAATTTGAATTCAACATTAGGGGCACTTTACGTGAAGCGGACGACGAAAAAAGTGGTGGGTTATATGAAATAAGTTCATCTTTGGCTTATTTATACTTTATCATATGGTTCTCAACATATGTCAGTGGCCACAAACCATAACCGCTTAAGTCGGCAAACCATTCTTTATTTATCTGAAAATCATAAATCGAGTTAGGTTGGCATTCCGTATTTGAATTCCAAAAATTAAAATTCTAAGTTGACTCAAGTTCTTTTGCCTTAACAAATTTCCTGTACAAATCGAGAAAATATGAATCTTAAGTTTACTTAGGTTGTTGTAATCAGTCACACTGGAGGGAAGAGTTAGTAAAAGTGTATTTCAAATTTGAACATTTTAAATAAAAAGAGGCGTATACATTAAACATTGCATATCAGAGTGGTTAAAATGGTGCAATAAGTAGTTAGTTGTTATTATTCTGACTTTACGATTCAGTTATGTGCATAGAAGTTTTTTTCTTTATAGGAATTCATATGTCTTATTTTTAATTTGTTTTTAGAATAATCATTGAGCATTATATCTTTCAGTTTTGTTTCAATTCTGAAAATTTTCACTAATATTGCGGTTCACTTTGTGGGCCAACTTACTTTTTTGTATTGAATATGAACACAAAATGTAACCGTATGAATTTAAAGTTTAGTTACACACCAGGGACTGTTTTAAGAAAAATTCAGAACTACCAAAAAATCATTATTGAACAAAATTAAACAAAAATTTTTCGTTTTGATTTAAATTGTAGTTTCTTAAATACGTAGCCCGTTTATCGGTTGGCTGTTTATTCGACAGTTTCTTAATTTTGTTGTTCTTACCAGGGATAAATTTACGACCGCACAAGATGTCGCACTTTTGCTGTCTGAAGGCTGATGCTGAAATTTGTTTTATTTGCTTGCTTAACGATATTTTGTCGCAGTTGATTAATTGAAAAATAATATGTTGAATATTCATAAATAAGTCGCTCAAAAAATGTAGGTTTTTTTTACTTTCAATTGAAATTACCCCAATTCTGTGCAGGTAATAGGTATTACCGTTTAAAATTTTGAGATCAGATGAAAGTTGAACATGTTTGCTGTACTTAGATAATTCTAACAAGTATGAATAGTAATAAATCATTCTAAATTAAAATATGTAGGAAATATTCGAACCTACACTATGATTGACAATTGACATTCGTAGAAGTACTTTGTGTTGAACTGGTCGAAGAAGGGACTGAGTGTGAAATAACAACTACCAGAAACGTGATTTAGAACTACCAATTTCAAATATCAACTACCAGAAAACATAACAACTACCACTTAAAACAGTCCCTGTTTCACAAAGTAGGATGTCGTTTAGATTGGATTTTGGAACAGTACCTAATACTTCTTTTTGATTTCAATCAATTTATTTTTTGTTGTTCGAATCCGAATTCGGAAAATATTTTGTTTGTGTGAGTGAATTGTCTGGTATTTATGTATATTTTGCAAGACTTAAGTTCATTTGACAGTTAATCCGACGAAAGAGTTTATATGTATATATATGTGTTCTGGATCTACTCCTTTATAAAATCCATAATATAAAAACACTCCGAAAATATTACTCGGAACAGCCAATCAATTTGGAGTAATAGGAGTCAAAAAGGAGTGACTCTGAACCTCCAATCGAAATATAAATAGTTATTTGTTCCGAAACTGAATCAAAGGGATTTTAATGAATGCTTCCATGTTGCCATCATGTCACTGAGGGCGTCTTTGTTCTTTTACCGCTAAATCCCATATTTTATACAAATTCGGAAACTTATGGTAGTAAATTTAATATAATTTGACCAGAAATTTCCCAAGATAGTATCACCACAACAGAAAACGATTCGATTGGAATCAAAAAGGAGAAGTACTGTTCCAAAATCGCTTCTATTGCTCATTGAAATATTAAAAGTCCTTTTGTGGACAGATGGTCCAAAATGATATTTGTTACATACAAATAATATAGTTAGGGCGTTAAGGCCATATTTTAGGTCAAACCTTGCACCTCATTCTGATGGGATGAACTTTTGTTACACTAATAGTCCACATTCTATGGTAACTTTTAGAAAGTGTTGCCACGGTGGCAACACTGGCAGACCGGAGATATAAGGGTTGCCTTCTGACTATGTTTTAACACGAAATTTCACATAAATTGGCCTATAAATCGGGAACCAGACATCGGTTGATGTCGTGGAGTATCTCGTTGGATTTAAAATATAAGAAGCCACAGGAATATGTTCATTATTTGACCCTCCCCTAACCTTGTAAGCGGGGGGAGCAAACTACCCTCGGTGAATAAGGGGTTTAACTTGTCTGAAAATAATGGTTATAAAATGAATATTCATAAAATTTTAAGATGAGTATCGACTTAGAATTTCATACTCTACAGCATATCCGAAGTGTATTTTTATCCATGTTTTAGTTTTTTGTATAACCGCTTTCAAAATGGGGGACGGTAAAGTGGGAGTATATCAAACCACTATATATTTGTCTTGGTATAATCTATGCATATGACACATGACCTTAGGGTAATTTTGAATGCCCAATCTTATGCAATCAAAATAATTTCAATATAATTTCTCTAGAAAAAGTTATAACCTTTGTATAAAATGATGCCTAAATTTTCAGTGAAACGAGCATAACATTACCAAATTTCAATGGTATGGTGATGAAACTTGGCACACATGTCTCATTTGTCGTAAAAAATTAGAATAAAAAGAGTCCATCTAGGGCTAAAGGGTGTTTTTTGAGTGAAACAGAAGAGTATAAAACTATGCTTCGTTAGTGACCTAAGGTCATGTGCCATATGCTTAGATTATACCAAGACATATATACTCCCTTTTTCCCTCCCCCATTCTGAAAGCGATTATACAAAAAACTAATACATGGATAAAAATGGACTTCGGATATGCTTTTTCACTTTTTCTCGTATACTTTATATGTAAGAGGAGGAGTAGAACCTATTGTTTGTATACAGGGATTAAGGCAAACTCAGTTTTAACTAATATATCCCGAAAATTTCCCTTTTCTACCTTGGTGAAACTGAAAAAATTTAATGGTCTATTATAATTTAAAAGGAGCTTAGATAAAAGGGATTTTAGTGAATGTTTATGAAATTGGCCATAGGTAAGTAATTTAATTTGTTTGTCGTCAAATTAATTTTATAGTTTATAACAAATAATAAATTTTAAGTTTAGGTTTAAGGTTTTTTTTGTGAAAAATATACAAAGTTATATAAACGAAAACGTATTTTAACAACTCCACTTTTCTTTTTACAGTAGCCGTGTTATTGTTTGTGCATTTATCAGCTTTAATCCCCGGTTAAAAATGTTTTCAATGTTAAGCACAATAACATCTAACATTTTGCTTTTGTGTTAGTAAAAGCCACCCTGTCCTGGAAAGTTTGTCAATTTGCGTATTTTCAATGACAAAATGGAAACCTAGCATTACTAATGTTTAGTTGCAATCTGCAAAAAATGCAAAAAAAAAAAAAAATGGGATATCAAAATATATGTTCACGGGATGTGATGACTTTCGCGACACTTTATAATATTTTAATGAGACGAAAATGAGATTTTAGTTTATAAGGTTGTTTAAAAGCCTGGTTAAATTTAAAAAAATTGGTCAAACCAAAAATCCCCATTATAAGGCTAAATAGCCTTATAAATATTTAAAATTCCTTCATGAAATAGGCCATTAATGTCTCAATCTGGATCTCCCAAGCCCCCCCCCCTCACAGCCGAATCTTAGATCCGCTTCATTACCCTTGGAATGTCATAATTCTATTTTCAGAATGACATCGTTTTTTTTTTTACAATCACAATTCAAATCATAATTTACAATCCTGACCTCATATTCTATAGTACATTCTTCATCTCTCTCCTCTCTTCATATTAAACTTTCTTGACCGACTTAAACTTTCAACATTATTTATCGATTCTTAAATTTAATTCAGGTTAAAAAGTGTTTTTTTCTTAAAGGATGCACTTGAGACTTTCAAAGCCTGTCTTACGGCCATATGGTTTTGAATTCCTATTGACACATCTAAAGTTTCCTTTTTTTCTTCTTTTTTTTTCAATAAATCACTCTTTGTCCAACACTTTTGTAAAGTTCTTTGTTTGTTAACAAAAAAAAAAAAAGAATTCCATTTTATTCTTTCAGTAGGTTGTTGTCTTTTAATTCAAAACAAATGGCCTTGGGTAAATTTTTGACATTTTGATTGGAATCTGATTTTTATAACTTGTGCGGGTTTTGTGACATTTTTGATGTTTGATTTATGGATTGAAAACTTTGCGACAAGGTTGTTATTTATAGCAAATCGTTTAAAAAAAAGTGTGTGTTGGTATGGGGTTAAAGTGAAATTGAATTTTTTGATAGTAAATTTAATTCTAGCTCAATGTTTAATTTTCTTAGAATTTAAAAGTACCGTACGAAGAATTTAAGTTTAGATAAGTAAGTTCTATTGCAAAAGGGGGTTATAGTAAATTATTTTGAATTTCCAATTTGATAAAAAGCTTGGAATTTCAAATTGGACGGGCCCACGTATTTAAAACTTTTATTGCAACGATTTATACAATCCAAATATAAAGATAAAATGACAGGAGTTTAAATTTTATATGTTCCCAAATGATTCCCACACAAGTTTAAGGTTTTCGAAGGAAAGATTTTAACATACTTTCCAGAAAAACGAATTCAAACGAAAAAAATGCTAACCTATATCTATAGGCAGAGTCGCAGTTCATTCACGCAGTAGAGTCATATACAGACACACTACAGAACCTGCATATATCATGTTCGTTCTTCACGATTTTATTTTTTTGCACAAAACATCACACTATCTATCACCCTAGAACTCAAGGAAAATCACTTCAAATCAAATTACGTCACTCGCATGATTTATGTCTCAAATCTCACTGATGTATGCACGTTTGCTGCCTACAATATAAAAGAATATAAATTCATGTCTTACTCTTTCAAAATCAGATTCTAAAGCATTGCCATTGCGTTTAAAGGGAAAAGAGAAAGGAAAGCGAAAGCTAACCCAACACCACTTCCACTTTAAACATACAAATCAACTGTCAAACTGACAACAATAAAAGTTGCGCTCTCTCTCTCTCTCGCTTTCTCAGACAGATTGCGAATATTCTCAAGCTCATATTTTTCTTTCTTTCGTATCTCAACTGGAGCATCTTGGTTCAATTTCCGGTATGTGTGTTCTGTACAGAGAGTAAAGATATATTGTAGCAAGGATCTATACGTTCGTTGCCTTCCTATAAATGGAAAGGTAAAACCTGTCACATACAGTGCCATCTGAAAGGTTGCATTTGCATATGTGACGCAGATTTTTGATAGATGTGATATACCACCATTCAGCTTTTTGTGAGTAGTTTTCAAAAAAAGTTTTCTTAAACAGTTTAACTTTATTTCACTTTATTAAAGACTGTTTTAATTTTTAAGGAATATCTAGTAGTGTAATTTTATTTTTATGGCTAATGCCTCATGTCACAAGATGTCATATACACACACACGAAGGAGTGCTTCTATTCTTACTCGTCAAGATTGGATAGAAAATTATGTGTCCCTCTCCATTCAACGTCTGTGATTCCCGATTTTTGCAGTTCACCAAATAGTGGGTGTAATCGAGTGAATTGCTAACTTCACAGTGAAGTTAGCAGGTCACATAGCATACCTAGAGAACCAAGCATGCTAGAGACTTATATTAAAGGCTCCAAATTTGCATTTTTTTTTTTTTCATTTCAAGAAATGCAAGGTTGAATTTTGAACTCCTTTTTGAAAAAAAATAATACTACCCTGCTAACTTCACTGTGAAGTTGCCAGGACAGTTTTCAAATAGAGGACTGCAAAATTTGGACTTAGAATTTCTTGAAATGCAAAAAACGCCCCCTTTTGAAACCTTACCTCAAATCTCTAGTATGCTTGGTTCTCAAGATACAGTGAAGTAAGCATAGGGTAGTATGAACAATTTTACAGATTGAGGACTTCAAATTTTTGACCTAGTCTAATGCAAAAAAATGCTATCATGTTTAGTTCTCGAGATACACAATTTGGCTTGCTTATTTCATATTAATTTTAATTTTCCTCGAAAAAAAAAAGAATGACAAAACCTTGAAAATATTGCCCGCACCGAAAAAAATGATTTCCTCTAATATCAGGAGTATCCCAAAAATGGATTAAAGCTTTTCTAATAGCCCTCTTCCCCGCCAAAGGCTGAGAAAAAAACATCCCAGAATTTATTTACGATATCACGGCACATGCAACCCATATTTTGGTTATAAATCCTCCCCCAAAATTTGTTGTCGACTCTATGCACTTTTTTCAAATCCATAAATGCATTTTTTTTAAATCTAATTGTTTTATATAATTAAGTTTTATTAGCCCAGTCAACGAAGACTCAAAATTATAAAATAAATGCAAAAAACAGTGCTCTCTGGATTATTTTTGTATATGGTAGGGGTTATCCCCAGGTATAACATACCCAAAGTCCCCAGCCCAGGGCAGCGAGCTAAACTCAGGAGGGGGGTTAAAGGTACCCCTTATTAGATTTTCGTGAATATTTCCACAACCTACCATCATGCTAGTGGAAAAGTATATACTACAATATTAGAGATAATTAAATTGTCTATGTTCATATTTTTGCTAGGGTCAATAACAAGCGATATGCGGGGGTAGAAATATCAACAAATCTTAAAAAACATGTTGTCTTAGATATTGAATGTTTGCTGACCAATTTAACTGGAAAAAACAAAATGGTAAATACACATTAATTCCTTGTTATTTCATCATGTATGTCGTGCGGCTGAGAGTAAAGTTATAATTTAATTTTTTTTCTATACATCCGAAACTATATGAAAAAGTTGATGTATGCTAAATTAGGCTAAATTTAATTAGCAAGAGTTCGTTTCGTACGTCGCGCGCCAAAAAATGATAACGTTTTTTTTAAGGAGAACAAGACAAACAATTTTTACCGTAGAAGGGGGTTCTCTTTCCCCTACTTTAGAGAGGAGGGGCATTCAAAAAAAAAAAATATTTAAAAAAACGGCAACATTTACAACAAAAAAATTTCCTTTTTTTCAAAGCCAGAATTCTGTTCTCTTATTTTATTTTCAAATCAAGTTAATGATGTCTATAGTTTTTGTAAAAATTACTTTTAAACTCAAAATTAAAAACAAAAGACTTTCAAAATTTCGTTTTTGATTTTTTTATTTAAATTGTGAAATAAAATGCAGAATTGGCTTTTGATGGCGCTCACAGCCCAGGATGGGCTTCGGCCTCAACTAACAAGCCCCTCCAGCCAGCTCTGTCCCTAGCTAGCCGCTTCCAGTTGCGCACACCGAGTGCTTTGATGTCGGCATTCACTTGATTGCGCCACCTGTTACGGGTTCTTCCTCTGCTGCGTACCCCATCGGGGTTGGATTCGAAGATTCGTCGGGCAGGTGCGTTGCTATCCATACGCTCCACGTGCCCCAGCCATCTCAGCCGCTGTATTTTCAGCTTTTTGACCAGGTCAACGTAGCTGTATAGCCCGTATAGCTCGTCGTTGAATCTTCTCCTCCATACTCCTTCGATACACACCGGACCGAAAATCACACGAAGAATCTTCCGCTCAAAGCACCCTAGCAGATTTTTATCCGAATCTTTCAGTGTCCATGCTTCTGACCCATAAGGCAGGACCGGGATGATTAGGGTCTTGTATAAAGTCTCCTTGGTTCTCTGAGAGAGGGCCTTACTACTTAAATGCCTTCTTAGACCGAAGAAACAGCGGTTGGCAAGAGTAATTCTTCGCTTGATCTCTGCACTGATGTCATTCTGCGATGTAATAGTGGAGCCCAGGTAGACAAAGTCCTTGACAACTTCGAAGTTATATCTGTCCATCGTGATATTTTGCCCGAGTCGACGATGTTGAGATTCCTCTCTCGATGACAGCATATACTTCGTCTTGTCCTCATTAACCGCCAATCCCATTCTAGCCGCCTCCGATTCAATGCTCGCAAATGCCCCTGCCACAGCTGGCTTCGTTCTGCCGACAATGTCTATGTCATCCGCATATGCAAGCAATTGAACGGACTTTTGATAGATTGTATTGTTCACTACCCCTATTAATTCTTAATTGAGAACTGAAAGGGGACCTTTACCCCCCTCTCCTGTCTAAAGCTTGTGGCACTAGGCTGGGGAATTTGAGTATGTTATACCTAAGGGTCTCCTCTACCACCATCACAGTACCTATGGTGGCTTGACAGGTTCAAAGAAATTATTCATTCATAAACCTCAAGTTAAAAAAAAAACACTACTATCACATACTACACACACAGTATAATAACAAAAATTATAAAAGAAATCAAAAAATTGTCGTCGTAACTTTCAATTTTCTCAAAAACTAGGAGACATAGAACCATGCTAGTTGTCTCCATATGCAATTTATAAAGACAAAACCTTACATTGGATGGGCATGATCAGGTGACCTCGGTGGCGCAATGCGTAGTGCATAGGCCTCAGAGGTAGCTGGTCTAGGTTCGATTCCAGTTGACGGCACAAATTTATAAATTAAAATGGAACATAAAGCCTTAGCACCACTGAAAGGAATCTGATGATTGGTGTGGCAGCCATGAAATTGCAATAATTCCAGCCAAAATACAATGGTGGCAGCCCACTCAAGTGGTTGTTGAAAATTCAAACATTCAATAGAACTATTTAGTTTTCAGTTCTCAATTAAGAATTAATAGGTGTAGTGAACAATAAAAGCCAATTCTGCATTTTATTTCACAATTTAAATAAAAAAATAAAAAACGAAATTTTGAAAGTTTTTTGTTTTTAAATTTGGGTTTGAAAGTAATTTTTACAAAAACTATAGACATCATTAACTAGATTTGAAAATAAAATAAGAGAACAGAATTCTGGCTTTGAAAAAAAGGATTTTTTTTTGTTGTAAGTGTTGCCGTTGTGTTTAAATATTATTTTTTTTAATGCCCCTCCTCTATAAAGGAGGGGCAAGAGAACCCCCTTCTACGGTAAAAATTGTTTGTATTATTCTCGTTAAAAAAAAACGTTATCATTTTTGGCGCCGTATGGAACGAACTCTTGCTAATTAAATTTAGCCTAATTTAGCATACATCAACTTTTTCATTTTTGTCTAAGACAATAACATGTTTTTTAAGATTTGTTGATTTTTCTACCCTCCGCATATCCCTCATTATTGACCCTAGCAAAAATATGAACATAGTTTTTTATAGACAGTTTAATTGTCTCTAATATTGTGGTATATACTTTTCCACTACCATGGTAGGTTGTGGAAATATTCACGAATATCTAAAAAGGGGTACCTTTAACCCCCCCTCCTGAGTGTAGCTCGCGGGTCTGGGCTGGGGACTTTGGATATGTTATACCTGGGGGTAACCTCTACCATATAAAAAAATAATCCAGCAAGCAATATTTTTTACAAGCAAAATTCCTTCGTTGACTGTACTATAAAACTCAAAATTTTGAAATAAAAAGAACTTATTATTTTCCGATACTATTTTAGATATTAATGTGCAATGCTCTTATTATATTAAATCAAAGACTGATAGGGTTTGCTTCACAATGTCTGAGTAAAGTTATAATTAGTAACTCGCCAATTAAATTATCCGTTAAGTAAATCCTCCCAGTAATTAGGGCTGGTCGCGAGACAAGAAAAGCCTCGGTCTCGCATGACGATACCGGGACGAGACTGCCTCTTAAGCAACCGAGACGACACCGAGACAAGACTGTATATTTGGACCGAAATTTACAGAGAGTCTAATAAATTAAAAAATCCAATTTCAGTTAAATATTTATTTTCTTCTGCACATATTCAAACGATAATCGAAAATATTTCGTTCCAATAATCAACAGTTTGTCCGAAAATCGTATTTTTCGGAGACGAGACGAGACTTAATTATACGAGACCGAAAATTTTCGATTTTAACGAGACCGAGACGAGAATTACAAAAGTCTCGCAGAGTCTCGTCTCGTGGCCAGCCCTACCAGTAATAAACTTTGCGTTTCACAATTATCAGAATTATAAATTTATGTGTCAATTAGCTACTCGTAAGTTATACCAGTTTTTCAGACAATATTTTTGTTTTAACAGATTGAAAATAAAATTATTCAAAAATAATCTATAATAGTTGTCGGAGTGTTGATATTTAAGTGTATGTCGTTGTCCTTTATGAAAGTGTTTTTGATATGGTATCTTTACAAATACATACATGTACACGTGGTTTAAAAAAAAAAAAACTGTAATAACTGTTTCGGCGCGAAAGTATGGTATTTCAACCGTTTACCGCGTTGCGTTGCGTACAAATTAATATTTGCTTGTACCAAAAGTGTTATAGATCGTTAACCATACCACCTATGTATATTTACATGTATAAACTGGGTACCTCCCTACTTAAGTGGCTTATTAAAATACAGCAAATTTTATTTTGGATTGTAATATGTTATAATATGTTATGGATTGTGATAATTTAAAGAGCTCAAATTGGTAAGTGGCTCCATTGAGATACGCTTATTAAAAAATTAAATTAAAACATAGGTATACACAACACAACTTCATTCAAAAACTGCATATCACTTTTAAAAACTTATGAAATCTGTACTCAACATAACTTTCAAGCCCAGAACATTATATGTATTTATTTGTTTTATTGGTCGCAATAACAGCTGAAAATATTTTAATTGCCAGTTTAGTTTTTTAATCAGTACTTCATCTGCCCAGTAAAATACTCAGAACTTTAATTATTAATTAAGACTATTCGGATATTGTGAAACGTAAAAAAGGATGTTACTTGACGAGTAAGTTTAAAGTAGCCTAATTGAAACTTTACTCAGATGTTGTGGAACAAGCCCTTAATCATATTATGGCTCTGCGCTTCTCATCTTTTAAAATATAAAAATAATAAAGGCAACAACTTCTAACCTAAAAACAACAAGAAAAAAGCTTAGCTGATAATAATTATTAATGCATATTCTTCATATTTATATAAGAAAGTTGGTCCCTTCATTTTTTGTATACTATTTTTCAAAAAGTTAATGCAAGGGCGTTCGCAGGATTTCGATCAGGGAGGGGGTAAACTCGTTCAATATCTAAACAATTAAGATGAATTTTATTAAGTATTTATTTTTTTCGTTTATACGAAACTGGAACAAAATTTTGTACCATAAATAAATAAATAGGAAATTAAAAATAAATAACTATTAGTTAATTTTAATTAATTTTAATATAAAATCTACTTTTAAGTACTCAATTAACTTCATACATGACACCTATTTTAATGAAAGGGGGTCATTGATGTACGTATGTTAGATACCTATCTGTTTAATCGATTAAATCCTAAGCATCGTGGGCTTTCAGCAAATCTTGTAAGGACTTTTTTACAGTTTTCCTTTACCATTTTTCTGTGAACACTCAGCATGCATAACCCTGTAAATTCAAACATTAAAAAAACCTATTAGTCTAGGAGCTATACCCTCTTCCCGTAGGCACTTGAATGTCACCTCAGTTTGAGGGTGGTTTTTTATGTTTTCGGGGGTGGGGAATCCGAACCCGGAGTTAGTCTTTGCAAAATCCGGTGCGAAGTCATTGTTATTAACGAATTTTGATGCATTTTTGTAATGCAATAAAAGTTATTAATGTTAGAAAAAAATATTCCGGGTAAATGTTGTTCCTTATTTTCTAACGAAGAAATTTGTTTTTTATTCATGTAAATCGGTTGATAACTGCCCAAGATATTACCAAATTGTTTCTTAGTAGGGAGGGCGCGCGCTCAATTGAGGGAGCGCGAGACGGAAGAACGTGTTTTTTAGGTAAACGGTCAGAGTTATCGTGAAAATTGTCATAAAAGAAATTATTCTCAGTATTCTGACAAACATTGTCGTTTGCATTTTGTCTCAATTGAATAATTAAATTCGGAGATATACACAGAAACGTAGACTTAGGATAAGATTTTTCACATTCACATGGTTAAAGAAGCCCAATTTACTCAAATTTTCGCACGATAAAGCATAAAACTAATATTTTTATTTTATACTCCTAATTTTAACTAATAAAAGCGTATTTCAATTTTTTATTTATAGCGTCTAGTTTTAAAGATATAAATTTTTTTAAGACATGACAGATTTATTGCACATTCCAATTGTGTAATATAATAACAGCTTGTGCTTAAACAGGGTGATTTCCATAAGGTGTCACAAAACGCTAGGTAGGTTGGACTTAGACAAGAAAAAAAAATCGTATGGGAGGGGGGTCTATTTCCCCCCGTTTAGGCGGGAGGGGCAATTTTCAAAAAAAATCACTAAAAACAGAAAACAAATATTAAAAAATAACGGTAATACTTACAGAGTCATGTTACAACATTTTGAAAATCCAAACGTTTATTCTTAAATATTATTTTCACATTAAGTTGTTCGAGTGAATAGTTTTTGAAAAATTAATTTCCAAACTCCAAATTAAAAAAAAAAAACAATAAAAAAAGATTCAAACTAATTTTTTTCAAATTGTATGTTATTAAGTACTATTTTTGTTTTCAAAACTCAATGCTCTTATTAATTTTTAGTCACATACTGAAAACCGCATGGTCTTTGGACTTTGACTTTTCAAGATATTAAAAAATATAGAAACCAGCATCTTAGTATAAACAAGAAAAAACGAGGTTGATGATAAATCAACTGGTTGCTGTAATGATCATTTAGCCGGATTCTTCATAGGTTGATGAAAAAGTTGCTTCATTTGTTTGCTCATTATCTTGAAAAGTCAAAGTCCTAGAACCTTGCGGTTTTCAGTATTTGACTAAAAATTAATAAGAGCATTGAGTTTTGAAAACAAAAATAGTACTTAATAACGTAAAATTTTGAAAAAAATTAGTTTGAATTTTTTTTTATTGTTTTTTTTTTTTAATTTTGAGTTTCAAAATTAAGTTTTCAAGAACTGTTGACTCGAACGAATTAATTTGAAAATTATATTTAAGAATGGACTTTTGGCTTTTCAAAATATTATAGCATGACTCTGTAAGTATTACCGTTATTTTTTAATTTTGTTTTCTGTTTTAAGTGATTTTTTTTTGAAAATTGCCCCTCCCTCCTAAACGGGGGGAAATAGATCCCCCTCTCATACAATTTTTTTCTTGTCTAAGTCCAACCTACCTAGCGTTTTGTGACACCTTATGGACATGAGCCTGTTAAAGCACAAGCTGTTATTATATTACACAATTGGAATGTGCAATAAATCTGTCATGCCTTAAAAAAATTAATATCTTTAAAACTAGACGCTATAAATAAAAAATTGAAATACGCTTTTATTAGCTTAAATCAGGAGTATGAAATAAAAATATTAGTTTTATGCTTTATCGTGCGAAAATTTGAGTAAATTGGGCTTCTTTAACCATGTGAATGTGAAAAATCTTATCCTAAGTCTACGTTTCTGTGTATATCTCCGAATTTAATTATTCAATTGAGACAAAATGCAAACGACAATGTTTGTCAGAATACTGAGAATAATTTCTTTTATGACAATTTTCACGATAACTCTGACCGTTTACCTAAAAAACACGTTCTTCCGTCTCGCGCACCCTCAAAATTTGAGTAAATAGGGCTTCTTTAAAAATGTGAATGTGAAAAATCTTATCCTAAGTCTACGTTTCTGTGTATATCTCCGAATTCTATTATTCAATTGAGACAAAATACAAACGAAAATGTTTGTCAGAATACTGAAAATAATTTCGTCCATGACAAGTTTCACGATAACTCTGACCGTTTACCTAAAAAAAACGTTCTTCCGCCTCGCGCTCCCTCAATTGAGCGCGCGCCCTCTCTACTAAGAAACAGTTGGTAATATCTTGGGCAATTATAAACCGATTTACATGAATAAAAAACAAATTTCTTCGTTAGAAAATCAGGAACAACATTTACCCGAAACATTTTATCCTAACATTAATAAATTTAATGCATTACAAAAATGCATCAAAATTCGTTAATAACAATGACTTCGCACCGGATTTTGAAAAAACTAACTCCGGATTCCCCACCCCCGATGTTGCTTATCAGCTTCAACCACAATATGGTTCTTGTTTGAATACAAACTTTAATTTCATGTGGTTTAAATTCACCATCCATAAGCGCATCATCCATACTTGTTTTGTTTATCGCAGTCCTAGTTTGGATGGTAATTCGACTTCCAATGAACTCGATGCACTATCTGACTCCATCCAGAGAATTATTTCCCATTTTCCGCACAGTGAAATCGTTGTTACGGGCGATTTCAATGTACATAATTCTTCGTGGCTACGCTATGCGGGTCAGACAACACCCGAAGGAAGGTACGCCGAGATTTTTGCTGAGTTAAACAACTTAACTCAGCTTGTTGACGAGCCTACTCGGATTCCTGACGTTGCAGGTCAATCCGCTAACACTCTAGACTTGTTCCTTACCTCTGACCCTGATAAATACACTATTAGTATATTATCGCCTCTAGGCACATCAGACCATTGTGTCATATCTGCAAATTTCTCATGCCAACAAAATCCAGTTAGAGAAAAAACTCCCAAGAGAACCGTTTGGCAATATGAGAAAGCCAACTGGGACGGTCTCAATGATTTTTTCAGGAGCTTTAACTGGTCACTATGCTTCCTCGAAAGTGACGTAGATGCCAGTACATATATGATCACAAATTTAATTCAATGTGGAATGAATACCCGAATAGGGTAAAATCTATCAAACCCAAAGAAAACTCATGGATCAGAGAAGTAAGCTTCCGTTGTTATAAAGCCAACCCTACTGAGGAAAACCGGAAAAAATTTCAACAAGCTAGAAAGACCTGTAACGACCTCATATTCGACGAACCAAATTTTTACATGATCAAAAGTTACGGCAAAAAATACTACAATGTCCCAAAGGTAGTAAAAATTTTTGGTCATTTGTAAAAAACATACGAAACACCACCTCGTCCTCGGTTCCAACGCTCGTCTTCAATGATACTCCTTTTGTCAGCTCGCAAGATAAAGCCAATTTGCTTGTAGAACAGTTTGCTGTTAATTCGACGCTGCCAGAAAGTGTTATGACTCCTCCTATACTTGAGAGCGTAAATGATTTTATGGGACATATCTTCTTTCGCACTCGTGCAGTTGCTAGAGTTCTAAAAGATCTCGACGTTCACAAATCCGCTGGCCCGGATAGTATCCCTCCCATTGTTCTGAAGAGGTGTTCTTCAACGCTGGCAAAACCACAGCGTAAGCTTTTCCATCTGTCCTACTCTACTGGTCTCTTTCCGAGTGGATGGAAAATAGCATTTGTCCAGCCTGTCCCTAAAAAAGGCGTGTCTTCTTCCCCCTCCAACTATCGACCAATTGCGCTTACGTCCCTTCTTTCCAAGGTCATGGAAACGCTGATTAATATTCAGCTAAAGAAATATCTCGAAGAACGAAAGCTTTTTAATGACCGGCAGTACGGCTTTCGTAGCAATAGGTCCACTGGTGATCTGATGGTATATCTCACCGAACAGTGGCACAAATCTTTACATCGTTTTGGAGAAAGTAAGATTATTGCACTTGATATTTCAAAAGCATTTGTAGAGTTTGGCATCAAGCTCTCTTATCGAAAATGCGTGCATTTGGTATCGATGAATCTCTTCTTCATTGGATTAGAAATTACCTTTCGGTCCGCTCAATACAAGTTGTATTGGACGGTTTCAAATCTGAAATCCACATAATAAATGCTGGTCTGCCCCAGGGCTCCGTTTTGTCTCCGACCCTTTTCCTAATATTCATAAACGATCTCTTATCTGAAACTTCTAATCCATTAAACTGTTTTGCTGACGACAGTACCCTCAGCTTTTCATATTCGTTTCTTGATTCACATCCATGTCCTTCGGATGTGGAACTTGAACGGCAGCGTATGATAAGCTCAGACAGTATTGTCCACTGGGGAATAAAAAACCGTGTAGAATTTAATGCTTCTAAAACTCAATGCCGTCCCCTGTCGTTAAAGCAGAACCCACCCCTAATGCTGCTATCCATGAGCGGCACTTGCATAGAGGAAACTGAACAGCTTTCAGTCCTCGGTATGTGTGTCACAGACCACCTTTTGTGGAATGACCACATATTTGACATCGCCAAAAATGCTGCTAGGTGTTTAGGTTTTCTCCGTCGATGCAAGAAATTTTTCTCCCCCTCCGATCTGGCTGTGATCTACAAAGCCTTTATTCGTCCAAAACTTGAGTACAACTCCCATATTTGGGCAGGTGCTCCAATAACCCACTTGAGTCTATTGGATAGAATTCAAAAGAGAGCTCTTAAAATGATAGGTGAAAGAACTATAACGGAAACGTTTACATCTCTGGAGCACCGTCGAAATGTTTCATGCCTTTCGTTATTTTACCGTTATTTTAACAAAAATTGCTCTAGCGAAATAGCCAGTTGCATTCCTCCCCTTAAACAATTTAACCGTTATACTCGCGCTTCTAGGAATGCCCATCAGTTTACCCTTGAGCCCAACTTCGGACGTACAGTTAAGTACAATGATTCTTTCTTTAGTCGCACTACACGAATGTGGAATGCTCTACCCAGCTCTATCTTCCCCTCCCATTGTGATCTACAGACATTCAAAACCAATGTACATCGGTTTCTCCTTTCAAATCCCCTCCAACCTACCTAATCGCTCGTGCTGTGTTTATCACTTTAAGGGTATTCATTACCCCTTTAGCGCGCGCTAAATATATAAAAAAAACATAAGAAACCACCCTCAAACTGAGGTGACATTCAAGTGCCTACGGGAAGGGGGTATAGCTCCTAGACTATATGTTTTGTTAGTATTTAGATGATTAAATTACCATTTTAACAATTTTCGACCATGGTTGAACGAAGCCAAGTTTTGACTCTTCCTTAACGTACTAAATATTCTTTCGACGGAGCTTGTGGTGAAGGAAGCGCGAGGGCAGTATACAGAGCAAGTTGCGTTGTGGGCTAAAAATCGTCTGCTTCTTGTAGGACATCTTACATGTCAAGTTTTTGGAGTTCTATTGTGGATAATTTTGTTTGTTATTCCAAAGATTATAACACAATTCGGCCTGTCCAATTAATTTTTGGAAATTGTAAAACTCGGAAAAACTCTTTGATTTTTCTTTAAAATCATTTATGTACATTTTTAAAATATTCGCTGGATGTAACTGAAATAAGGAATGTGCTGGTTAGTTTTCGTCCGGGAATTCACGTTCAAGTGCTGCAATTAAAGAATCTAAGTAAGGAATCAGGAGAAATCTCTTCCAAAATTCATCTGGAGGTTTACTGTCCGAGGTCTTAGAAGTTCTACTTCAATTTGTTATGAAATATATTTCGAATCAGCCATAAGTCCAACTTTTCCTGAGTCCTTATTTGCTGAATGATCTTTTGCAAGTGCTACAATTTGTTGCACATGTTTCGTCCATATGAGGAGATCTAACTTTTTTTGACTGGAGAATACTTACAAATGGCTCAAAATAAGCTGAGTATTTTGCTATTAGGACAAGACATGAAAAAAGTTGTTTGTGTAATAGCACAATGCAGCTGAAAAGCTGTTGTTTTCGTTGTAGAGTTCCCTTCAATAGAAAGCCCCCCATAAATAAATTTTTGTTTTGTATATTAATTATGAGATATAGGTAGATACATAATGTGCATACCTATGTATGTATATTGGTCTCATTCATTTTGATGAAAACAAAAAGATTTAAATAAAAGATCGATATTTTTTTCAAACTAGTACCCCTGCGTACGCTCTTGAGTGAAGGTCCTAAAAACGTCTGGTCATAAGTTTTAATTTAGAATTAATAAGACCATTTCTAATAATTAAAGTCCCAAATTTTGCTTATTTACGTACATATTACATTTTTAAATAAAGAAAAGAAACATGCATTTTTTTGTTCAGTGCATTATTTGTTGCCTTACTTTACATTTTTGATTGGTTGAAATTGGCTGAAATTATTTTTTAGGAAATAATAACAAATAAACTAATTGCAACCAACAAAAGATTTGATGGTTTTGTTAAAGCCCAAACCTCGAAAATTCAACCGTTTTTTGCACTTTGTTGGCCTTTTTAGTAATGTCGAACTCGACTCTAGAAGTTAAAAGCTTGGATTTATCCTTAGGACAACATCATAAAATCAGGCAATCAATCAAAAATCTGCAATTTTCAACGCACGTTTACGGTGCTAATTTTGAAAACTTTTGTTTTTGTTAAATTGACTCTAGTATTGCAGATTTGTACCAATAACTTGCTATTGACTCTAGATACAATAACAAGTTATACCAATTTGAAATGCGCATTTAATGCGCATATCTTTTTAAATAGTGGGCCACTTAGGCATTCATGCATTTTTACCGGAGATGATTTAATTTGTTCAAAAATTATTTTCGTTCACATTTTGCATTGAAAATCATAGTTAAATAATATTTTTCTCTAAGAAGTCCAAGTTATTATAATTATTGTCTACTGATGTTTTAGCACAAATAATGTAAAATATTGCTACAAAAAAAAAAAAAAAAAAACGGTGGGATTCATTCACTTGTAGTCGTGGTATTCAAAAATGTAAAGTAAGGCAAAAAATATGCACTCATGTATCTTTTCTTGTGGTTGGGATAGAACTTTTTTCTATCAGTTTTCAGGACGGTCATAAAGTCTACTATGAGGCATTTTAGGTTGATCCATTTCTTACGGGACAATCTGTATATATTTATTACTCAGCTTGTATGTATAATAAACAAAATATATAAAGCTTTACATTTTCGTAAGAACGTTGAATTTAACAAAAAATTCCAATTTTTTTTTAAATAACAAACCAGTTTGAGAATATAAGTGAATATTCGGGTCAATTTCCTAGAAAAAAAAGACAAAAATTTAAAATAATAATATTCTGAAAAGTTTTAAAAATTAAGAATTAAAGAATAGCCTTAATCATTCTCAAAGACATAAGGAATATTATAAAATTTGTTTCACCCAAATCAGTTAAGTACTTTATGAGTAATGCGCGGACATACAAAATAATTGTTTCGTCTTTATACAGGGCGATTGGTATAAGGTGCACAAAAAAGCTGTAACGAATGGATTGTGTTTGGTCAAGAAAAAAATTGACTTAAAACAGAAAACAATTATTTAACCCTTAAACCCTACCCTGGGGTCCAATATATATTTATTTGAATATTTTAAAAACTAATTAACCCATGCCGGCGCCACTCAAGGTATTCTCATATTATCTTATTAGCCGCCTAATCATCGGTAATTTTTTTATTTTCGAGTAGTACAGTCGCGGAAATTTAAACTTCAGGGTCCCATAGGGTTAGTGCAAATTTTTGAAGATTTTTAAGACGGACCAGACGATGGCCATTGGCTATATTTTATGGGATTTTGAAAATTGTGGGTGTTAATTCTTATTTTCTCCTGTAAATGGCGTCAAATCAAAAATAAACTAGACGGGAAACTTCCTCAAAAAATTGGCACTGGACCTCATCAAACCCCAAATGGAGGAGGTACACTTGGCCAACTTTGCCTTCACATCTCCAGGTATAGATTGGAGATATTTTGAAAATGCAACGACCATTGATTGAGTCAACTGTTGCTGTTGCTGTACGAAATAGATGCGCCATTTGTCCACGCGGAAAACACCGGAAGACGAAAATAAGGTGTGTGTTGCCGAAATCATCTTTGTGGAAAATCTTAATTTTTGGAAAGCCAGTAATATCTTCTTTAATTTCCATTTTAAATTAAGTTGCGGTTGTGAATAGTTTTAAGAAAAATTAATTTCAAATATAATATAAGAAAATAATAGTTATAGATAATAGTTAAGAAAAGTTCAGAAATTACGATACCTGCATTCAATAGTGTTAGAGCAAATATCAATTTTTCCCGTTCTAAATTGTCATCGGAAGCGTATTTTATAGAACATTCTTTTTTACCGGGCGTCTCCTAGACCCCCGCCTTAGTTGGGCTGCGAATTTCAACCAACTGACATTTCTCAGCTTAAATTAATTAATAACAGAAATAGTGCAGCATTGCAAACAATTATACTGACTATATTATAATCACTGTTATTGTTTAATATAAGAGGATTTGTACATTTAAATCGCCATTACTATATAATTTTGCAGTTTTAGAGGATGAGTGCGAGCTAGAAAAAAAATAATGCTATTTAGCTTGAATCCGTTTTCTTTGATTTCTATCTTTTTCCCTCTACGTAACTATTCACTTCAACCGAAAGAATCAATTAGTCGGAATGGCGTTAGGAATTTACGAACTCAGGCGAAAACAAATGCAACGAAAATCAATTAGAAAATTGTAGCAGAGAGCAGAGTGTGAGAGAGTAGAATGTTGTAAGGATCAAGAATCGAAAAGAGCAAAATAGACCGATAAAGTGCACCTAAGCCATATTGTATATAGGAAGGATTAAGGTTCATATATATGTGCCGAAGGTATCGTGAAAGTGTTATGCTACTATAGAACCCAAAATCCTCCCATAAAATGAGAAAAATCGAATAAAATGCCATCAGCATCAGCATTCACAACCACACTGCCTTCATATTGACGGTTTTTCCCTTTAAGGTGCCAATGGCTATACTGATGCTGAGCTGCTGCAAATTGAATTCAGCGTTACTTGTATACTCGTTCCTATTGCCCCGCGCCGCACTGCCAAATTCAAGTCAGTGCCTTAAGCTTCCGTTCATCATTGATTTTATTGGAAATAGCAATTGTTTGGTTCACTGTTTCTTTTGTTCAATTATTCAAAAAAAAAAAAAACAGAAAATGGAGCGATACACACCCGCCCAACACACACAAACCACCCACAAAAATAAACCCTCTGCCAAAACAAAGAAAGGGATAAACTGAAGACAGTGATGGTGATGGGGTGGCAAGAAGCGGATGGGCGTTAGTGTAAAACAAGACGAAGAATCATTGGGGTAAGAAACTTCCAAACAGCTTAAAAGCTTTTGAAGAACATCACCTCGGGATAACTAATTGATTGATTAAAGGAATTAAGGGATCCGAATTTGACGTTAAACGAAGACGAAAAGGACGCGTATACCAGCGTTTACCGTTCACGTCGTATATACACCTCCTCCATCGCTATTCGATCGAACAAAAGCAACGAAAAGTTGTTTATTTTACTCGCTGTGGATCTACTTTGCCTTTTCCATTGATAAATAACGGAACAATTTGATTGCCCGCAAATAATTACAAATTGAAATTACTGGAGCTTACACTGTTAAAGAAATTGAACGCGTGTTTCTTCTCTAAACTACGATACGACTACACATCCATCACACAGGATATGCCAATGCCAAATCAGTTTCAGTTCCTTCACCTTGTCTCCGTCAGTCGCCAGTCGCCACCACAGCACTAGCAAAGCCACCATCATTGGACATCGAACGCCATTCCTTTACATCGATTTCAACATTAATTCCAATATTATAAAGTCTGATGGATGGGGTTTTGAAGGTGGCACAAACTGTACTAGGCGGTGTCCTCTCTTAAAACCATCGCCATCGCATCACCATCATCAATGATCCGCGTCATCTTATTGATGATGCATGATGTAGCAAATTTGAAAAATTACTTAAAATTAATTTTCAAAAGAAAAAGCGAGACTCGTGGTCGTGGTAGGTATTATACCAACATATGTAGATATATAAATAGGTAATGTACCTTATATATTAATTTAGAATAAATAGAATCAAGACCACACTCCTCCTAAAGATCCTTTTAATGGGGATGTTTTGATGCGTGGCAAAAGTTTGAAATTTAAAAATTTAATGACGAGGGATATCGTCTGTCATTTAATAAAAATCAATCACATTTCATGGAAGTGATGGAAGTAAAAAAAAAAATTTAAAAAAAAACTTCAAAAAGTATTCATACTCATAATTACTTGCTCTGTTGGAGCACAAAAGTATATAGACGAATCATTAGTCTAGATACATAGACTAACCTTTGTTCTCTTTTGGAAGCTTTGTATAAATATTAAGCTATTCAGTATACATTTTAATAAGGAATAATATTGGGGCATATTCATAGTCATTTTAGACCTGGGTCTAAGTTAAACATAGCTTTGGTTGAATTTTTGGACGTTGATTCTATTCTTGTAAGGTTATCATTTCAAAATATTTGAAGCTATTTGTATAGTATACCAAGTTAATTATCTTATAAAAATATAAAACCAACAATTTGTAATTAAAATCGGTCTGTATTCTTTGAGCCAAAATTGTCTTAAATTGTAGTTTAGATAAACCTGGGTCTATCTGCGACTATGAATATGCCCCATTGTGTTTAAATATTGTTTGTAGTAAATATGATTTTATTAGTTCTAAGCTTAAAACTCTAATAAACTCACTCATATATTTTAGGGAGAATGGTCTCACTGATTTTTGTTCGTACACAGAGAAAAAAACAACGTAAAATCAAAGCAAAAAACTTTGATTCTAAGATTTTCGGAACGATTTGGCGCCAACGCCGAAAATTCTTAAATCAAAGTTGAGCGACTTTATTTCAAAGTGATTCCATACTTAAAAACGAACTAGATTTACTACGTTTATATGTTGATTTAAAGTGGAATAATAAGTAAATCAAAGTCATCCATCTTTTAAAACAACATTTATCTACTTCGAATCAACGTAGATTGAACTTCGCTTGGTTAGGTATTGATTCAAAATGGCTACCCATGCCACGCTTCTTTGTTTGAATTTATGTAAGACAAAGACAAATGTATATTCATGCTCGGATCATTTTATTTTTGTGGTGAATCATTTATTTGTGACGAATCAAGTGAGTCGTATAATAGTAATAAATATAAGAAAAATAATTAAATATTGTTTTTGGATTATATGAGAGTGAATTTTGAGTGCGCGTTTAATTTGTTCACTTATGTAAGGGAGCTACTTCGAAAAACTACAACGCGCTCTCGAAAGTCTTTGTATTAAGCTTACAAATACAATCAAATTGAGGTTTACTTAACTATGCAACACTTTGAAACTACGTTGATGACACTTTAAATGCCACAAAAGTGGATCGCAATGTAAAATGGGGATTTTAATGTAAAAATGAATACGTTTCACTTTGAAACAAGGTTGAGCACACTTTAAATGTCGATCTCAATTTAAAAATGATAATGTTTCACTTTAAAATAACGTAGGACGGATTGTAAATGTACAAAAGTTGATTTCAATGTATAAATAAATACGTTTTACTTTGAAACTAGGCTGAATCTCTTAAAATTACGTCGCATATTCAAATGAACATTGTTTCAACTTAAAAATGCTCCACTTCATTTAAAATACTTTAGATCAAATACGAGCGTATTTAATTTTAGATCGCCTTTTTTCCCTCAGTGTACAAGTTTTTGGTATAACTCGGAAACTAAACCGAACTTGACAATTTAACTCAAGAAACTTTATTTAGAAAATTCAATTTTTTGTTGAAATAAGTGATTACAAAAAAAAAAAATTAATAAAACACCACATTAGGAAAACAAAAATACGGCCCGTACGTACCTACGACCTTTTTATCAAAAATCATTTTTTTACGCTTTTAATCCAGGAAAATAAGATATTGACTTCGAAAAAATTCCGACAAAGCTTTATTTTGGTGGAGAGCATTTCCTGAAATGTACCCTATATTGGGGTGGAGCTTAAGGTTTTAGGGGGGAAGGGGGGAGGGGGTTAAAGGCGACAAAATGCACTTTTTTTCTAAATTACTCGAAAACTACAGTGGCCTCCACGACTAATCAGACACTGAAAAGAACATTTTTAACAGTGCAATCATTTCTTTAGAAAATTTATGGAGGGTGTAGAAATTCACTTTAGATTTAATTAATAGAAATCCTTAAGTTAATTTCTTATTAATAAAATCTTATTTATAATTAAAAAAAAAAACAAAACATTGTAATAAAAATCTAAAACATCAACTCAAATATTCCGTCTCCCACACATAATCGGACACTTGTTACTGATTCACTGTTGAGTTCCCAGTAACGTTAAATTCCCGTCAAATTATAATAGGCATTAGTAAATATTCTATCGGGATCCTTATTCAGTTTGTATTTTGAAAGGCTTGGCGCTAAACGTTGAAATATGGCCTCAAAGAAAAAAAAAACCCGTTGAAATCAGGAAGTTGGTTATTACGCATAGTGAGGATGGAAAATCAGTTCGGGAAATAGCCAAAATTGTCCATCGGAGCCCATTAACTGTTCAGGACATAATTTCCCGTTTTAAAAACGAAAATAGGATCCTTAATATCAGCAGAAAAGGACAAGGGAATAAGTTGAATACATACGAGGAAAAGCTTCTTGTTCGGCAAGTCAAGGAAAATCCATTCTTATCCTCGGAATTTCTGAAGGTATTTTTAAAAGAGACTAAGGAAAAAGGAAGTGAGAAACGAAACGATCCGAAGAGTTCTACGAAAACAAGATCTGAATGGCCGCGTAGCTCGAAAGAAGCCAATTATAAGTGAACAAAATAGAAAAGAAAGGCTTAAATTCTCCAAGAAACTATAACTAAGGATACGTCATTCTCGAATAAGGTAAAATTTCTTAAATTTGTATTGTTTGTGTACAGTTGCACATTATAACATCATATAATAGGTTTTGTTTACGGATGAAAGCAAATACAACTTGAAAGGATCAGGCGATCAGACGGACGAATGTCGATCATTTTTATCGATTGTTAAAACGTTTATATGACAGAGGAACGTTTTGCCGGCTCAGATTATTTCTGTTAACTAAAGACGGAATGACAAAACATCGTACACTCAATAATTGCTCTTCGAAATTAACATTGATTTTACCTTATTTCATTTCTCTAATCAACGATAAAAAATATATTACTTATTTTAGTTTACACTTAACTTTTAAGAGATTAAACAATGAATATGTTAATGAAATACATTGAATAGAGAAAATAAATGGTTGGATTGGTGTTTTTTTTATCGGCGGTCATCGTCTACAGCACTCCATTCCTTTTGTCATAGATCCCAATCCGGAATCTTTCCTCAACGGCGAATAAGTTGTGTACACTGTCATCGTACTTGAAGTTACTGGCCCGTACAGCTACATCCGAAAACGGTGCCGAAAAATTCCTAGAACAGAACTGCGACAAACTCAACGACGAGATACACCATGAAATGCTTATACTCTGTCAACAGAAATTGTCAGTACAGGGCTTATGGGCGAGGTTTTTTCAAAACAGTGGCGCCTGTGTATAATCTCTCAACACTGAATTGAGAAAATTGCCAATAAAAAAAAATTCTAACCCACTGTTGTAATGCCCTGCAAAATATCGTACACTCCAGCATGACCATCCTCATTGCATGCCCAAAGCAAAGCACACTGATCATATTAATCGGTTCTACTCTGGCCAGGGATGATAATGCTGAGCCCAGAATTTTTATAAAATAGCTTTCTGTTTTCAAGCTTTTGAGAACAGAATTAATTAAGGTGATATATAATGCTAACCACGAAAACCCTATGAGAACTTTTACTTGAAATAGACATATGCAAGCCAATGCGACCAGACAGAGATAAAAACGTCCTATCTTCCTTGTACTGACAATTTTTGTTGAACAGAGTTTAGTTGCACCGATATTTAAGTGCTCATCACCGACATAGTGCATGGACATTTTTCTTTTCTACACACTTGATACGATCGTGAAACTAGAGTCACAATCGTATCAAGTTTGTTTATCCATCGAATGACAATACGCACCGTCAATGCCGTCAAACTCACTTTCGTTCAAATTCTTTCATTCGTTCTTTCATCGATAAACGATCGTTCTTGTTCTTGATGACATTCGATCGATTGTATCGATAGTTAAAACATTCAAACACACTTACAATACTTTCGTTATATCTTATTAATCAACTAAAATATTCACTATAAAAATGTAATTTATATGTCAGAACAACGATTGCCGGGACAGCTAGTTTTCCTATACTATATACTATCACCCACCCTCTTAGCTACAAAATGATGGATGTAACTCACTACTGAAAAACTGGGTCTTGATATTTACTTTTTTATTTACTGACTAGCTAATTCCCCTTAATAAAACATTAGTTTTTGCTATACAAATATTGTATATTTTGACAAAAATATTATCATCACGGGTAGAAACACTCTGGGTCTAAACTTTGAAGTGAACCTTAAACAAATGGATACAAAGAAAGAATGAAGGATTTGTCCATTCATGACGTATGTTAAGTGCGGGTGTAGTGTTGGATGTTGCAAGTTTGCAAACAAAGAGAAGCACGTTCGCCCAGCAGCGTTGATCAAACTGAAAATTTCTAGGTAGAAGAAGGTAGAGCAGGTGGTAGAAATAGAGAGGTACATCTACATCATTCATCTACAAAATTCTTTGGATAAACTTAATTTGTTGAATAAAGAATTTAATTGTTGCAAATATATTACTCAAATGCTTTCATCTTAATCATGTTTGAAAGAGAAAGAATTAATATACATACATATATACATTAAACACACACACACATGAGAGGTACATGCTGTTATATAATGTGGTTGTCAGAGTAGATTTACCTCAGAGATGGAATCCTCTTTCCGGTTTCGGTGATAATTTTCCATCCCTGGGATGCTGGTCCTGTGTATGGATGTGGATGTGGAATGAAAACTCAATTAAATGCTTTTCCTTGCAACTAATGATTGCAACTTTTCGGTAAGGATGCTTAATCACTTTTCCATTTGATGTGCTTAATTTAGTTGCAAGTGCATTATGCATGACTGTATTAAAGCGTCTAGAATATAATAAAGAGCTATTGCTATGTATGTTCGGTTGAATATTTGGATTGCGGTTGAGAATATTTTGAAATTCAAGGAGTCTCAAAGAATATTTGAGGAATTATTGGATTGTAAGACATTCCATCAGTATATACTTATAATAGCTAGTAGCAGTATAGGTACTAGTCCTTTCCTTAAAATCAAAGGACTCTTTGGTAAATATTTGGGTAAGGATTTCGTTAAGGTAAGGCTTTTCACAATTTTGATTTTATGATTTTGTTTTTCTACTTACCCAATAGAACTGATGAGGAGACTTCTCATCAATGTAAGTAGGTATATAAATTCTAGTAAGTATGCAAATGATTTGGTTTTGGTGATTAAAAATACTAATTACAGATGGAATATAAATTTTTAAAACAGTGCTCTCTGTTATTACCTACAAGACATTTGAAAGTTTTTTTGTGGCTTTCATTTCAAATTGTTTCATTAAAAAATATGTTTTTTTCATAAAATTAAAACTCGTTCCTATTTGAATTTTCCAAAACGCAAATAAATTCGATCAAGAAAATAGCTAGCAACTTATCCAAAATTAAAGCAGACCTTGGAATTTCTAAAAATCAGACAATTTCTTCTACTAGAGGAAAAGAGATTTCACTGATGAAAAGGTTAAATGTAGTTCTTTATGTGCATACAATTTTGGTTTCGTGTCAAAAAGTTGTCGAGGTTTTTATAAAAACCAACGTTACGATGATGGAGAAGTCCATAAAAATGATCTTCGTCAAGACGTCCCACAGTAGTCCGTTTGTTGAATTCTGTGGACAAAAAAATTTTCCCACGCCAATTCTTGACGGAAATTAATGAAATTTGGTACACTAAATGATTTGGGGACGCAGAATTAAATAGGACTGACTATATTTTTGTACTCGAAATGGGGGCTTAACAATTTAGGCCAGAACATGGTTCGAAATGTAAAAGTTCCAAAAAAAGCCCTTTCAAAGTCAGAAATCTTATGAAATTTATGTTTGAAATGTCTTAATATATATGTGCCCGAATGTGTACTAAAATATAAAAATGGTTCCAATATAGATATGTACAAAATTTTTAAATTTAATCCAAAATGTTCCACCAACTTCATAAGGGATTAGAACTGTTATGTGTAATTTTGCTTTAATTTTTTTATTGATTTTTTTTTTTTTACAAATTTGACAATTTTCTTAGTTTATAGTTGATAAATCAAATTTTCAGTCAATTAGTCCTAGAGTCTAAACGAATGGACGGATTTGCTTCCAATTTGGTGTGAAGCATTTGTATGTTATTCCCTAGAGAAATAATTGGAATTTGAATTCATCCCGAAAGGGTAAGCAGTCCTACAACGATTACGATTTTATCAAGACTTCTCGAAAACGGCTCAAACGATTTTGATTAAACTTTGTACATGTGATGTCTAGATCAGTTTTAATAATAGTGTATACCACATTTTTACAAAAAAAATACGAATAATAAAATAAATATATGTTTTTTTTGGAAAAGATTGCCTTGCCGACCCGTGCTCGCGTTGCTTTGCAAACTTTAAAAATTATATATTTTTTTTTATAAGTGCATAATATTAGAGGAAAAGATTTTCTTCCCTACACACATACGTATGTATTTTTTTTATTCGGATACACAATGTTTTGACAGTGTAGCCATTTTGTGAATTCATTTGAATTTATTCCTAAGACTTTCGTTTTATAATTTGGATGAGTGATGAAGACGATGTCGACACCGCTGCCACACTGAAGAAGAAAACAAAACTAAAATAACAAATAAATAAAGCAGCTGCCGTTGATTGCTCTCGAATAGCTGAAATGGCCACGCAGTTGCAGGGATGACAATGCTGAGCCCAGAAAGTGAAGTAAATTGGCAAATAAAACGAAGTAGATTTCAAAAATTTTTAGTATATACAAAAATCAAAATGTATATAGAAAAAAACGTTTTTTTTTAAATGTTATACGTTTAACGTGTTATACGTTTTACAATGACTACTTTTTAAAGAATAAGTTTCACGTAGCTGCTACATAGTTCACGTAGATGCTACGTAGCAGATGCATAAAATAAATAAATGTAGTAGAAATACTACATATGTAGTAAATAGTCATCTCTGCGCAGTTGTTTATAAATGCCCACAATGTTGCCCACGAAATTATTTATACAAAGTCATCGTTTCGCACTGGTCTTATCCACGCAGAAAATTTGGGATTCTTTTGCTTCCCTTTTCTTCAGACATTTTACTATTGAGGATTTACCATAAACATTATAGTACGGGAGGCGACCGTAGGTTTACCTATCTCATCGCGTCTTCAGAAAAGAATGATGCCAATTCATAGCTTTAGTCTTAACATTAACAAAATCGCTGGTCGGACAATGTTTTTCAGGTGCCAATGGGTAGAAACCACACTTTTTCGGTTGCGTTTTTGGATTAGGATACCTAAACCATGATGGATTTTTATAAATGGGGTATCAAATGTAAGCTTAGACTGCCCTCTTTACAAAACCAGTGGTCGGACAGACTTTTGTTGGTTGTTGTGGCGAGTCCGACCACTTTTGTAAAAACAGCTATCATTTGATACCCCATTTATAAAAATACATCATGGTTTAGGTATCCCAAGCCAAAAATGCAACCGAAAAAGTGCGGTTTCCACCCACTGGCACCTGGTTTTGTTAATGTTAAGACTAAAGCTAGGAATTGGCATCATTCTTTTCTAAAGCCGCGATGAGATAGGTAAACCTACGGTCACCTCCATATTAGAACTAAATAAGAATTACAAATAATGCATGTATTATCAATTTATCATCTAGCGAAACTCCTAAACAGAAAAAGACGAGCGATCCACGCATCCGTGCAATGAAAAATAATCTACGCCTGACAACAAAATAACGAAAACAGTTGGCTTGACATTTTTTTGACGTTTGGAAAATTGATAATAAGTCTATTCAGTTAACAAATAAAAAGAAGTTTCTTCAGAAATTGATAGTTTGAGTTATATGGATGAATGGATGCATTCAAATGCAAAAATATTGTATAAAATGTATAAAAAGTATGTAGTATAGATATGGAAATGCCCTTTTTTTTGTACTGAGAGTCATAAAGAAGTCCTTTCGCCTTTTTAGTTAATTTTTCAATGCAAAATCCCCACAAAAACGGCATTCGCCCACGATCTGGAATCACTGAGCTATTGTAGAGCTGAATAATAAACCTTTCTCAAAAATATTCTAGAACTTATTTTGTTGGGTGTTACGCTCACTTATATATGTATACATACTCCCTGTCACTTATTTGAGGCCACTATTTACACAAAAGTTTTTTCTTGATCAATACCTGTAAGTAATATTTTTCCTGGAAATTTTTGATACCTTTTTGAGTAGGTTCAATATATTTTGCAATAAAAAGGATTAAGTTAAATGGTTCAATTGGAAAACCCATAGGAATTTCCCAAATTTTGTACTGCAAAAACTGGATCTAAAAAGTCACGTCACTTGATTGAGGCCATTCCAAAAATTGATTTGCAAAAAACATCGCCGATTTTGATTGAACAAAAGTTTAAAATATTTAAGTTTAGATAGAAAACTAAATTTTATTTTAAATTTCAAGTTGAAATGGGTTCTGGAAACACGTTGACACTAGTGGAAAGCGGATCAATAAATTCTTTAAAGGAACTGGGATTCTCATGCCGAGAATTATTTTAGAGACGGAATAGAACTTAAGAACGCTGTCAACTTCGATCTAGCAGACACCGAAAACTGTGGAGGAAATGAAAAGAATGCACAGCTGAATCATTATCAACCCGAGAAAAGCGACTGATTCTGCGGCTTATTTCAAATTCCACACTATCAGCGCTCCAAATAAGGACAAAAGTGGATACCCCACTGTGGATAGCCACAATTTCAACGGTTTTAGGGAAAATTAAAACTAGTGATAATATCAAGCGTAAGAAAATCAAAAAGAAACCGGTTACGGCAACACAAGGGAGCATGTTGCCTGGAGCACCGCAAGTAAATGGGTTGTCTTTTCAGATACAAAGAATTGGCGCGACTGGATCGCAAAAAACTTGCTCTCGTAGCTAACAACTTTATCGTAGCTTGAAATAGCCAATGTACATATTTATTGGTTCCATAACATTATGATATCATTAAAAAAAGTTTTAAAAACAATTTAAAATATATGTAAATGAAAAATGATTAGGTACTATAAATTATTATAAATTATTTATTTTAATAACTAAAACAGATCGTGCTAAAAAAAAGAATATCATCTGATTTGCTTAATAAATATGAATTTATGAAAAAAAAAATTCAAAAATCGTTAGAGCGGTTTTTTTTTAAATTAATTTTTTATATATCAAAAATCTTGAACATTTTTTTAAAATTAAATTTGGTATGCCAACTTTTAGTATTTAATAGAATACAGTTTTTCACAAAATTAATTAATAAAAAAAAAAATACCAATATTTTTTCAAAAATCCAAAAAATTATATTTTGAAAATTTTTATATGCAGAATTGTTGAAACTGTAAGCGATTTTTTGTATACAAATTTTGGTTGAGTTCGGTGTAGTAGTTAAAGAGAAATTTGAAAACCAAAAAATCGGTTGTATGACAGTTACCGTTAATAACCGTTATATTTTTTTTTTTCTATCAAAATATTTATTTTAGTAATTTTAGTACCTCGTATTTTTGTTTTTTTAAATCGTTGGAGTAGTTTTTGAAATAAATCAATTTTTGTATATTGGTTGTATGACAGGTACCGTTATTTTTTGAGCTAAAAAAAATTTTATAGCAACCTTAAGTCCAAAGTTTGAAGAAAATCGCTTCAGCCGTTTAGGCTGTAGGTACAGACAGACAGACGGACAGACGAACAGACGGACAGATGGACAGACAGAATCGCGAGATTTATTATCTCGATTATTATCTCGATTTTGCTCGAATCCTAAACTTGCCCTATACATACTACGAATATCGCAAGTAAAAATGTTTAATCTTGACGGACCCTATGGTTATAACTTTTATTTTTACGATTTAAAAAAAAGAAGAGCTTATTTTTTCAAGACATTACACTCGTACATCAGGTGTTAAGATGTTGGGGAGCTATCACCTATTATTGAACAATTGAATTGGACCTTATAATCACAACAATGGACGGAAATAGTTACAAATGCCTGCTACAACACAACGCCCCTATCCATACTTCCAGGGTAGCTTGCAGCTGGATTCAGTCGGAAAATGTTGAACTTTTACCATGACCATTCACCGGACTTGCCCTTGATATCTCGAAAAGTTTATTAAGTTGGTAGGTAGTTGGAAGATAAGGACACCTTAATCGAAGCTATCTGCGATGCCTGGAGCCAGATTTCATTGGATTATTTAAAAAAAAAACTCTATGATTCAATTCCAAACCGTCTAACAGAGCTAATTTCAAAAATGGCTTTAAGTTTGTGCAATTGAATGACTCAACCACTCAACCTCAACGTTAACAAGGACATCAATGACCCATAAACGACCCAGCTGCTTATGTTTACGTAATGTACACACATTGCAAAAAGCTATATAAAACTATACTTATCTAATAAGTATATTTTGCCAAACAGCTTCCGGTACACTCTGGTTAGCACTGCTGAGCTGCTGACCATTATTATCCATCAATACAAAATGTATTTCCGATCGTTAAAGATATTATTATAGTTCTCTTTTGCAGCTCTTTACATTTCATTCACATATGGATGTATGTGAGTTGTAAGTATAAAAGGTACACAAGATATAGATACGCAACAATTAAGTCAATATTCACTTTCATCGAAATGAAATTCGTAAAATGAGCGTACACTTTGCCGGATACGTGACCAGCCTTAAGTAAGGCAGCTCATTTTGTATTGTGTGTTGTGTCAGACGACGATGACTACGACGACGACGAGCGACGACGGACGCTCTGTGAGCTTAGCTGTGACTCGTGGGATCGGGAATGGATATACTACTCAGTTATTCCATAAACGCGCTAAAGCCGACTTGCATGACCGGCAGGAACGTTGATGAATGGTTCGTTGGTGGCAGCTAGCAGCTTCGGATGTAGATACCTTCTTGTTGATGATGACGACAGATATACATGGTGTGTGTTCACTCTCATATGGCATGAGTGGCAAAAGTGGGGAGGTGGCAGTGCCCCCTCTACTCCCCCGACCACGGTATCCACAAAACCAACATAACTACCATACGCCTCCATTCGACTGAGGTTTAAACGGCTTCTTCTTTGTATTATTAAGGTGTCATAATAAAACGGAACATGATTTACAGATATGGATTTGCGAATCAGGTGAATATATGATGTTATTTTTAGAAGGTTGCTATAACCTGAATTTGAAAATCCTGACACGAAGTTTCTACTGGAGCAACCGCTAATTCAGGTTGATTTTATTCATCGATGTGTGTCCTCGAGTCAAAACGAAACGAAATGTGACCCACCACACCATAGGGTATAAACTGTGATCAGTGCGAGGATTATGAGGAAATATCACTTGGTTTTATGATGCACAGGGAGGTTTAAAATTTGATTTCTTCCATTCCTCTTAAAAAATAAAAATAGAAATAGGTGTAACTTAACAAAAATATATAACATATTTTTTTTTTCGAATATTCTATATTCTACTGGAAATGTTTATTATTTCGGATAAGCCATGTTAGTAAATAAATGGTTCATTTAATTCAGTGTGAAAAAATTTAAGAATGGAGAGTTCTCCAAATAATCTGGTATAGTTATTTAGCCTAGTATTACTTCCTCGTGAAGTGAACAATCGTCTGTGGAAAAAGTAATCTTTTGACAATTCTCACTGATGGTGTACACATTTTATACCCGATTACACGATTCGTTTTTTCGGTTGTTTCGTCTTTCGTCTTTTTGAAATACATGTTAGGTGAGGGGAGTAGAAATGTAGAGGGAAGGAAGTAACGAAAGCAAGAATGCAAATTTCAAGACTTTTTCTTGTTGAACTTTGACGTTTCTGATTTGGCAACCACAATGCTGATGTTAGCAAAAAAGCGATTTAAAAAAAAAACCATTAAATTGGGATATTGTTATTCGTGATTGAATATACGTGGTATATACGAGTGTATTTTAGCAATAAGTGATTAACATATATTTTTATTTTTACTACTGTGTATTTTCTTACAAAACAACTCCAAATTCTATGAACGTCAAAAGGAAGTACGTAGGTACGTTTTTTCGCGAGCCATGTTATCACGATCGTTCGTGCCTGTCAAAAAGACGAAACGAACGAACCGTATAATCAGGCTCTTTGTGAATGCTGAA
The DNA here is from genome assembly GCA_949320155.1 of Melangyna quadrimaculata. Classification (NCBI taxonomy): domain Eukaryota; kingdom Metazoa; phylum Arthropoda; class Insecta; order Diptera; family Syrphidae; genus Melangyna; species Melangyna quadrimaculata. The sequence goes on from OX439483.1 coordinate 382,030,269, forward strand.
CCTTTGATGTTTGAAACCAAAATGCCTGGCACAAAACTGTAAAAGCTTCACTAGCGCTTTCTCTTACATTTTGCTCGTGAATTGGTTCACCGCTCATGACCAAAAACTCTGCACTCCACTGTATTCTCCACATGGCATCACGAGCTCATTCACGTTCAAAATCCTAATTTGTATGGGTTCACAAGCACCTATGAACTAGGCTTTATTATTTTTGTTTTCGAACTAGCCAAATGCAGCAACGAAAGGTGAAACGAGGCGACCCTGACGAGACGTGATGAAATTGCCTTTAAAGCATCCGAGACGAGAACGAGACTAGACTGTCTTTTAAACATCCGAGCCGAGACCGAGACGAGACTGTATATTTAGACCCAAATTTACAGAGGGTCTAACAAATTTCAAAATCCAATTTTAGTTAAATTTTTATTTTCTTCTACCATATTATGGGGGGGGGATTATATTTTGACGAAATCGAAAATATTTCGTTCCAATAATCATCAGGTTATCCGGAAATCGTATTTTTCGAAGACGAGACAGGGACGAGACTCAATTATAAGAGACCGAGACGAGACTGAAAATTTTCGATTTTAACGAGACTGAGGCGAGACGTACAAAAGTCTCGCCGAGTCTCATCTCGTGGCCATCCCTAATCTCATCGCGGCTGTGGAAAAAATGATGCCAACTCATAACTTTAGTCTTAAAATTCACGAAACCGCTGGTCGGACAAGGTAATTCAGGTATAGCTATGGGAAGAAAAACACACTTTTTCTGTTGCATTTTTCACTGACGATACCTACACCCTGATGGATTTGTATAAGTGGGGTATAAAATGAAAGCTTAGACTACCCCTTTTACAAAACCAGTAGTCGGACAGACTTTTGTTAGTTGTTGCGGCGATTCCGACCTATTTTGTAAAAACAGCAATTTTTTTTATTCTGAGATATTGTGAAACAGACCATATGTATTTCTAATGTTGCTTCAGAAATATATGAACAATTTATAAGAAATTCTAAATTAAATTTATGTTCGAAGTGGAATAAATAATCATGTTATGTATAAAATAGATAAATTAAACTCAAACAGGAACGTATGGTTCCATGTGCCATGAAAGTGCTCTCGACCCGAAACCCCGTCTTCTTTAAACGATATAAATATTTTGCTGTTTCAAAAAAGTGCATTGTTAAAATTGTTCAATACAACTTACCGTTCCTACCAACCGGATGTGAGAAGGTCAGATAATTTCTTAGCAGACTTACCTGTAAATAAAATAAGATCACCATTAAAAAAAGGCAAAACACCATGTTAATAAAGTAAAATTTCACATATATATATATGTATGTGTATTAATATTGTTAACTATTATAATAGCCGTGTTTTTTGAGAGAGTGACTAGCAACTCAGCAAAATGTTTACACACAAAACAATAACAATTCAAAATTGTTACAGAGAATTTTGTTTGTGTTTTCCGTGTAAAACTTTTACTGAGTGGCTAGTAACTCTCTCAAAAAACACGGCTAATATTAACAAAATGTTTACACGCAAAACAATAAGAAAACAAATAATTGTAGAGAATTTTTTTTGTATTTTCCGTGTGAAACTTTTACTGAGTTGCTGGTCACTCTTTCAAAAAACACGGCTATTATAAATTCCATAATGAATTATTCAACAAGCTAAGCATATATATTTAAGAAGTTTGTATAACTTCAATTATTGGCTTAGTGCTAAAATAAATGTCACAGGCTATACAAGGCTTTAGCTTTTAAACGATTCAAATTTTGACTTTTGTTCATATCTCTATTCTTAATAGAGTTGCTGGAAATTAGTCTCTTTAGTTATAGAAATACCTTCATCTTATTTTCAAAAATCTCATAGGCCTAGATTTTCATTGTTGAGTTAAACAAAATTTAGTTAACTCTGGAAATAAATTTTTCTACAGTTAAGTAATACATCTATTTATGAAACATGTCGAGTTGATTCGTTTTTCACCCGGGGCTTAGACAAGCGAGTAGAACTAGTAGCGTATATGTGTGTTAGTGTATCTGAACACGAGAGAGTCGACTAGCCGGGCAAATAGTATAAAATGTTTGCCTGCGAGTAGCCTGCCAGTTATCCTGCTAGTGTAGTGCAGTAGCGGATCTAGGATTACACTGGGGGGGGGGGGGGGGCTTGGAGTTTGGAGATTCAGTTTGAGACCTAAAGTAATAAAATGTGCAAATCCTAAGATCAATTTTTTAATTTACAAGAAATAATAGAGATTAGTTTAGGTTTAATACAAGACCGTAGTCAACTTCAGCCGAACTACACTTCACGACAACGTGGAAAAACATTATTTTTTATGGAATTTTAGGAGCTGTATCGCACTGAGCGGCAACTGAACTTCAAACAAATTCATACGAATTCGTGTGAAGTGTAGATCCGATGCAGTGCAGTTCCGGCGAGTGCGGTCTAACCTTAAAGGTTCAAGTACTTTTTTGTGAAAAAGATATATGGAGATTCATGTGTACTTATATAAAAGACAACGAATTTTGTGCGCCTTGATATCCGATGCTGTCGCGCTTTAAAATATTTTCAATACAAAGTACAATAACAATTATTCATAATTGCTGCAGCGGAATTAGAAGCAAATTCAAAGGCGGACCAAAAGATGATAGTATCTGGTATAACTATTTATTGTATTAATAAAATTAATAATTTTTAGGCATATATGCTTGAACCACGCGTAAAAATTCGTTTATTTATATTATTTAAAAATTGATTACGTACCTACATTATGTAGTTATATTTTTAAATAAGTTTTGAACTTCCCATTTTTGACAAGATTTGAAAACTGTTTATAATTGGATAGTTCAGAAAAATTATATTTAAGTGTTCGCACTGGCAAAAGCTCATATATGTGCTTTGACACGGTATCAGTCCTCTGACATCTCATTTTTCCTGAATAAGGCAAATCAACGAGAAACTATTTTGTTCACTGTCAGTTTAGGACATAAGACAAAGCTGCTCTAAGAAATAAGCCGCGGCCCAATTCTGCCAGCGTGAATGAATTTTCGTCGATACGCAGCATACACTTTATAATCATGCTAAAAAAATATGTCGACAAATTTGCACGTCACTCTAGTCTAGAGCTTAGAGGGATTGCAAATATTCATTTGCTTTTGCATGATTTCCTGAGCGCGCACAGAGAAAACTCACGCTTTTGGAAGTTGGTTACTTGACTAGAGAATTTGTATGTACATAATTGCCTAGTGCAAAAATGTTTTGCATGTACAATTGCCTTGGACCTTTCAAATTTTGAAAACGTAGCCCCAAAAATCTATAAGCCCAGTCAAGGCCGTAAGAAATAATTCCTGTTGTATTAAACATTTACACTAAACTTCCCCGACCATTTTTTTATCTCCTTTTACTTATCTCTTCAAGCTTTAGCCCCCAACTTCGGACTTTGATAGTCCCTAGACTTGAACCCCAAAAACTCTCTGGAATTAGGTTAGTTTTTAGGGAGTAAGTTGCTTAACCCTGGCTAGGTTTTTTTTCCAATATTTTCAGACCTTATTGTTCCAAAGCTGTTTTTTTCGTCCTAATTTTCTGGGTTTTATTTTTAGTGAAAAATTGTCGTTGCATGAAACATGTCCATATTTATAGCCCCGAACTTGCTATTTATCCAATTCGCTTCAGGCTCTAGCCCCAAACTTAGGGCTAAGAAGAAAATTAACATAACATGTATGCAAATAGTTCAGCCTCAACCACGTTATTTTGTCCATCAAATTTCATATCTTAACAATATTTTAGACGGAATATAATATTCTACACGTTGTTATGTATTGCTTTCTATATTTCAAATTGTTTTACTGTGTGGGGAGGGGCTTTAGCCCCTTTAGCCACGCCCTGGATCCGCTACTGGTGTAGTGTATTGTTTTCGTTTATTTGTTTTGTTTCCATAGTTTCCATAATTTGTATATTTTTCTGCACGAAATATTTAAACAAAATCATACTTGTTGATAAAACGCGCAGAGAGCTACAGTCACACATACATCCATAAAACTAACACTTTGATACAAATGCTTCTTGTTCTAATCGCGTGTCTAAACTTCGGGTCACTTGAAACGGTTTTATTTATAATAAAGTTAAGCGCCGCTTCAATCAATCATAAAATAATTATAGACATTATTTTTAAAAAGAAGGAAAGAAGTTTTTTTTTTTTTAATTTATATCACCTTTTGATTTTAAAGCGCCAAGATTCCAAGATTAAAAAATTATATTTGAATTTTTAATACAAAATTGTTGGTTAATCACCACTTCACTTATGTTATATAGTTTTTTTTATAATTTGAATGAAGCAACAACAACTTAAGAGTCTTTTTTATTAAATATTTGTTGTACTTAACCAGGTAAAGCAAATTATAATTTTATCAATAGTTTTAAAAGAAAAAATATTTGGTCGAAGAGAATGTCAATACTATTTTTTTTCGTATAATTGGTTATCGCTAGTTAAATATTGCAAACATCAAAATAGCATTTTTCCAAAACAGTGGACCAAATTTTCTTGTCAAAAATCAAAAATATGTACGGTTGGTATTCGCGTTGATGTTAAAGTTTTAAAACAGGGCAATCCTGCAAGGGGTTGATGCTCGAAAAAATTTAAATTTTAACGTCTAATTTCAGAGGATGTATCAAAGAAATATTAACATAAACTATTTAAACTGTTTCGTTAAATTTTCTATCTAAGTATATATAGCAACAACAAAAAAAAATCTAAAAATTTTCAAACGTTCCTTACGCAAAAAATATTAAGTTAACAGAAACTTTTTTCATTGCACGCGATTTATATATTTTTAAACTCCACCAAAGTGTAGGTAAAAGTAAAAGTTGATATTACTTTCAACAAATGAATGGTCCTCAACTTTCATGTGGTAATTAAACAATTTTTGAGGGGGAGGGGAGGAAGTGGTCGTTGGAACACTCCTTTATTTCAAAAACCCCCATACACGCAACCATGCACACAAATTCACACATGCCTGCTTCCACTCTTTAGTTAAAAACCGCACCCTGGCACTGGCATCATGATTCTAAAGTGTGAACCAAAGTGGGAGGAATGTGTGTGATGCCTTTTTTTGCATACGTAAAGCTTCAAAAAAGAGCAAAAACTGAAACCACTTTCGTGAACTTTTAAAATTTGTCATTTTGGTGGTGCCATGCCCCTCAAACCGAAAAACACAGGGGCGGGCTTAAAACAAAAACAAAATTTTTTTTCCATTTAAGTTTGAATTCATATTTTTAAAATTTTTTATTTTCAGTTGCAATTTTTTTTTGTCTTTCATTTTTATTCACAACCACAACCGAGAGATGACATGGTGCGCCAATAAAATGAAATATACATCCAAACAAATGGCTGGGTTTATCTTTCATCTGACAGAAAATGTTATTGATTGTGAAAATTGTGTTATTTTTCTATTCCTTAATTGCATTTTTAAATTGTCAATTTTATATTTTTCGTATATTGAAAGTGATGGGATTGTGATAGAATAACAATTGGTTACAATATTATTTGATCAGGGATATAGCTATCTGCAGAAGTTAAATTTGATGATTTTTTTTTAAATAAGAGATAGTTCATAAAGCACGTGCTTATAGGTACAAATTGTATCTACATATTTATGTTTATTATGGGTTGTTAAAGGCATAATTGGTTTTCAATTTTGAGTGGCATCATCATAGCTACAAATGTTTTTTCAACAAACAAAATAAATGTATACAAAAAGGCTTCTCAATCAAGCTAAATGTTTCCATTTCATCCTGGTCCTATTGCGTTGTAATTTTCGTCGAAGACTACTTAAATTTTACCCTACAGGCCATACTTTGGGATGCGATTCTTTGTCATATTTTAAGAAAAAAATTCTTATACAATAAAGTCAGATTTTCAACTTTGACATCACTTTTTGACAATTTTAAAAAAGGCTAACTTTGGTGTACCCAGACCCATGTTAAGGTCAATTTCTCTGCAGTGCTAATGGTAGGGACCTCATTTTGGACTTTTTAATAGTCTTTAAAGCTACGCTTAAGTTGAGCTGATATGTTTTTAGGGTTGCCAGTTATTCAATTTTAAATAGTGTTCAATTTTTTTTGCCCGAGCAAAATTTTGTCTTTGAGGTCAATATTTTTCAAAAAATGCGTAATAAACATAAAGTTTTCTTATTTATACCTAATGAACAAAACAATAATAAAAAAAAACTCATTGATAAGTGCACCCAAAAACACATATTGTATGATACTTGGGAAAATCTTAAAAACGGTAAAAAATAGAATTTTGGATTTTGTACCTACTTTTATTGCAGCGCTTCGCAATTGGAGTGGTTTTCCAAAAAATTATAGTTTTTAGGTAATTTTTAAGACTGTACACTTATGAAAAGGGTTAAAAGTGTACTGTCAAAACCCTAATTACCTTTCTTCTTCTCAGGGAGAGTTAAATTTGGGGTATAATGGTTTAATGGGTAAACTTACTAAATAAGTGGTATAAAAGAATAGAAAAATAAATCAATTCCTCAGATTATCAAGTTAAGTTACGATCACAGTTGGATAAGAGCGCTTGTTTTGAAGAGACTCGACTCTTGTAACTGGTTGCTAGAGAGAAGCTTGAATGATAACCATTTTATAAACTTTTCTTTGGACAGACGAATCTCAATTTACAAGAGATGGTATTACAAATTTCCATAACATCCATACATGGGATTCGAGCAATCCACATTCAAGATGGCAAAGATCCTTTCAGTACATGATTCAGTGTCAATATGGGGGCAGGTGCAATTGAAAATAAATTAATCGTGCCTTTCAAATTACCACCCTATTGGAGGATGTTCATCCAACTAGCTTCATCATATTTCCAACAAGATTTTGCTCCGGACCACTATGGTCGTGAAGTTAAGGATTGGCTGGATGAAGTATACGGTGATAGATGGATAGGCAGAAATGGACCAATTCACTGGCCTGCAAGATCTCCCGATCTCACTGTACTGAAATTTTGTGTATGGAGACGAATAAAATAAATCGTTTACTTATCGGAAATAACAACTTAAACTGAATTAGAACAATATATTTCCGAAGGATCACTAAAAGTAAGGCAAGTGTTATCGAGAATAAGCCTTTAAAATGAAAACCAAAAACGGGGTCTAGCATGCATTCAAAACGCAGGAGGGCACTTTGAGCACATTTTATGACTATTTATGTGTACATAAAATAAAAAATTACTTAAAACTACACTGTTTTATTCAAACCCTTTATAACTAAGGGCAAAAAATTATTTACCTGTTTTAGATTTTCCCAAGTAGGTATCACAAAATGTATGGGTTTATTTATTTATTTATTTAGCTACAAATTTAACAAATTATTAGCTCTGAGATTGTAAAATTCTATATAAATCTTTTTTTTTAAAATATTTTGATACATTAAAATGAATAACATTAAAATACTTATTAAAATTTGCACATGCAGAAAACAAAGGTTCATGAATTTCATAATTTGTTCTGTTGAATCTTTGGCTATTTCGATAAATCAACAAACGAAACCCAATCTGCATTTGCTTTGTTAATGATATGATAAATATGTTTATTGAAGTCTAATTTAGAGTCCATTATTACGCCAAGATCACAAAAATGATCAACTTTTTCGACATATAGACATACACTTGCACTTTGATACATTGAGTTCCTTACACCAAAGGGAAACACTATTTAGATCTTTTTGCAGAAATTCAGTCATTACTATTTTTGTAGGATAATCGAAGCTTAGCGTCATCGGTGAACAAAAGGAGATGTGAATAGTGGATTTTAGCATGTAAATCATTAATAAATAATAAAAACAAAAATGGACTTAAATGGCTTCCTTGAGGAACTCCGGATTGCACAATTATTCTTTTTGATGTTTTATTTTTAAAGTAAACAAACTGTGATCTGCAACATAAATATGACTCCAGGCAATTTAAAAACCAATTTGGCAGCCCGATGATTATTAGCTTTTTCAAAAGTATCATATGATTCACACGGTCAAATGCTTTTGAAAAATCCAAGTAAGCGACGTCAGTTTGAAATCAATTTTGGTTTTTTACAACAACATCCGAACAAAACTCCATCAAGTTGGTTGTAGTAGATTTTCCCTTCATAAATCCATGCTGATGTGGCGAAATCACGTTTTTATATTTTTTTTTCAACTATTTCCAAGATAATCTTTGCAAACAATTTTGGTAAACATGATAACTAACATAATGCCTCTATAGTTGGATATACTACATTTGTTTCCGTTTTTAAAAAGCGGCGTAATGAATGAGGACTTCCAAACATTTGGAAAAATACCTGTTTCAATCGATAAATTAAAAAGATAACATATAGGACGAGCTAAAACATAAATCAGGACCACAGGATGATGAATCTTTTAGCTTGGAGACATGGCCTATAAGATCATTTTCGTCAATTACTGATCTAGCAACGTCAAGTTGGAAAAAATTTGATATAGTTCTAGTGTTATCACAGTTTTTATCACAGATGTTATCATAGTTGTTATCACAGGTATTATCAAAGGTATTATCACAGGTATTAGGCTTTTTATAAACGCTTTGGAAAAAGTTCGAAAACATATCACAGATTGTTGTATTGTCATTAGAAGATAAATCCTTATAGGTCATCACATCTGGAAAATTATTCATCTTTCTTTTAATGTTTACAAAATCCCAAAATTTCCTAGGGTCATCACGGATTTTACCCTTAAGATTGCTCAAGTACAGTTTATAGCTTGACCTCGTTTTCGCATGGAGTTGTCTCCTAGCTGAAGAGTATTTGGTGTAGTCAACAACAGATTTGAATGCTAAATAGATTTTAAAGTTTGGTTTTATTATTTCTCAGTTTCTTTATTTCTTTTGTAAACCATCTTGGGCTTCCACTTTCAGCAGAAGTTTTTGTGAAAGGAACACATAGAGATAAATAGTTTTTCAGTACATCGTAAAATAAAGCACAGCTGTACTCTACATCGGTTTCTTCGTAAATATCATTTCAGTTATAATTCTCCAAAAGGTTAAAAAATCTTACGTCATCAATTTTTCGAAAATCAGGAATTCTTTCACTGTAAAATGGAGATTTTGAGCACCCATCAATATAAAATTGAACCTCAATCGCAGAATGATGAACAGAATTTTCAAACAGGAAGTTATCGGCTGCAGAAGCCGAGGTAAATTCGGGTACATCTGTGAAGACCAAATCAAGGATTTTCCCATTTGAATTTAGAATATGATTTGTTTGATATAGTCCAATACTTGCGCATTCATCCGTGAAACAACTTTCAGTTCCCAAAGCATTTTCTCTTAAGTTCACAGGAAATAGGGGAGACAAAAACGATCCACCTTCAGGATCCGGCATCCAATTAACGCGAGATAAGTTGAAGTCTCCAAGAATAAAATAGTTGGCAGAAGTAAACTTTTTACTAGCAAGCGATATAGCATCGGCGTGTAGATTGTACATACTTTGCGTAGAAAGTGGAGGTATATAAGAACATGTTAACAAAAATTGGCGTTTCATAATGATTGCTTCAACACATATAAATTCAATTGAAGCTAAGTTTGGAAGAGTTACACTTTTAGAATGAAAACATGAGCGAATGGCAATTAATACTCCACCTCCAACAGAAAAACTACTGTTTAATATATTTCTGTCACAACGATAAATGTTAAAATCGCTGCATAAAATCAACAGAATCGTTGAGCCAGGTTTCAGATAAGATAATCACATCATAATCAGTGCACAAAGATTTGTTATATAAGTTATTAAGTTTTGATTTCATGCCACTAGTGTTGTGGTAGAATAAATTTAAAATATTTTTTGATTTTAATCGTTTTTTGGATGAATGGATTCAATGGATGGGGGTTGGTTTAACTTCACAGGTCTTGGAAGTTTTCGAGGACGGTGTTCAAATTCTCGAATAAAAACATGTCCAGGCCAAAAATTTCGATTGATAAAAACATTAAATAAGTAATGTTATTTTAAATGACGAGATCTCTCGGGCGGTATTAAATTCATATTTTAAAATATCAATTCTGTTTGTTGTTTCAAAACCCGAAAAAGTTTTAATATAATTTAAGACATCATCAATTGTAGTCGAAGAATCTAAACGTGATAGAAGCAGTACTTTAGGTGGCGGTATAGCTTTGAGTAAAAGGGGTTGGCTAGATCTTATTTTAGAATCGATTGGAATTGATTTAGAGCACATTGGGATATCTGGATCTGTTATATCGGTGGCACTTTCCAGCTGTATATCCATAGTCTCCAGAGCATCTTTACTCTTGTTTCCAATAGATGTCAAATTTTCTTCAGCTTCTATTAGGTTTACAGAATCCTCGGTATGTGGAATTTTATTACCCTTAGTTGTTGTAGTCTTCTTTGTTAGATGAAACTTTTTTTTCGCAGACTCGGATGTATTCTTAGCTTTTCTTTTGCTGCTTCTCGTCAAAGGGGGCTCCTTGACTAGACCGGCAACCAGAGCTTTAATCTCATTCAAAGATATTTGAATTTCAGTTAATTTGAGACTGTTTTCATCAACTTTAGCACGAAGGAAAATAGCATCTTGAAAATTAAATTTATCACAAAAATAGTGAAAGTTAGGAAAACTTGCAATTTTGTCAAGTGTCTTAGGATCGACTTTCCCACAAATTACATAAATAGCATCTCCACAACTACCACACAAAATACATTTTTCATTTGGTAGTATATCTTTTGAACACACTAAACACGGCATTTTATTGGAAAAGTATTAAAAACAAAAGTGTCAGCCCTGAATACTAATAAATGTTCAAGTTTAAGGTTATTCGCCTGGGGGTATGCAATGATTAATGATGCTTTTGGGTGTACTTATTAATGAGATTTTTTTTTTTTAAATATTTGTTTCGCTCATCAGGTAAAAATAAGAAAACTTTATATTTAATACGCATTTTAAAAAAAAAATTGACCTCAAAGACAAAATTTTGCTCGGGCAAGAAAATTGAATATCTGGCAACCCTAAAACCATATCAGCTCAATTTAAACGTAGTTTTAAAGGCTAGTGTTTCTACTCCAAAATAAAAACCTAACATGAGATCAGTTCTATTAGTACTAACAGAAAAATTGACTTTAACATGGGTCAGGGAACAATAACGTTAGCCTTTTTTTAAATCGTCAAAAAGTGATGTCAAAGTTGAAAATCAGACCTTACTGTAAAACAATTTTTTTCATAGAATATGACCAAGAATCACTTCCCAAAGTATATTTTTTCTCTAGATTTGATTTTTCAAAGAAATAAAACTAAAATAATTTTTATCAAGTTTTTAATCTTGATTCTTGAGTTGTGTTCGCAAGTGACTCGAATATACTTATTCTTTCCATGTCTCTTTTTGGAAAACATTATTGTAAGCTAGAGCAAGATTAAACTTAACTTTTTTGGAGGTTTTTGATGAACTGATTTCAATATTCAATTCCCTACATGCAAGTAACCGTAATTACATTATATTTGAGGTTATGTTACATATCATGAAATTTTCTGTCTCTATACAGGGACACCCTGTCAACTGTCATCGTCAACGGCCAGAGGAAAAGTATATGGGTTCCTGAGTTCATTTTAAGTAAAAAAACTTAAGACGTACTTTTTAACTGTGGGGAAACCGTTATCCGCATTGTAAAAAATGTACAGCAAGTATAAAGTGCTTACTGTCCTTGTGTTAGTAAAACAAAAAAGTCAAGAATCGGATGCAGTTTGAAAAGTTAGAGCTAGTTAAATGAAAAAAAGATCAAAAGTCATAAAAACCGTTATAACTCGAAAGGAAGCGAACACGAGAAAATTACCTCTTAAGTTTTTCGACTTAAAATTAACTCAGGAACACATAGTTTTCCTCTGGGCCGGTGACGATGGGACACCCTGTATACTAAAGAAAACTCATAATGGCACCTCAAACTCTTTTCGTTTGACCCTACTCAATTCCGCACTAATCAGCTAATGCGATCGCCCCTTATAGTTACAGCTGTGGACTAAACACTTAAACAGGGTGATTTGGGCTAAGAAAATACAAAAATCGTATGACATGGTGGTGTCTATTGCACCCAGTTTAGGCGGGGGCAACTTTTACTCTTTTTTTAAATTGTACTACTAGTATCCACTAAATACCATTTTCCATTTAAATCAAATTTTCATATAAATTTTGAATTAAATACTTTAAACTGTTTGGTTCTATATAGTCGGCGAGGCAACCGACGCGACCTTTTAAATTTGTAGGCAGCAAAAAAAAAAATGTATATTCAATACCAAAAATGCTGTTGAGGGACCTACCTGGGCAGAGTTTTTTATGTAACCTATATTATTAGCATAGATAAAGGTCTTAGCTAGTTTTTGATACCGCTTTCTCAACTTTCTGACAAAGTTTTTCATAGTTTTCAACACATAAGACGCAAAGTGTAATAAGACGCCTATTCTTACAAAAATGGTCGGACTAGTGGCAATCACCATCATAAAGCTGACCGAACACTGGTTTCGTAAAGAAGGCAGTCCTAACTTTCATTTAATACCCCATTTATCACTGCACCTATTTACTTGTCACTGCATTTATATAATTTTAACTATATGCCTGTAAGACCTCTCAGGTCTTTTAAAATGCAAAGCAAGGCACTAGTTAGAAGGAATAGAATGAAAGGATGTTAATTATCTCTTGAAATTCCACGGGTGGCATCCAGTTGAAACAGGGGAATATTGAAAAGAATGCAACTTAGACTGGGGCTCGAACCCACACATCCAGGTTAGCAGTCAAACCCTTTGAAAAGAAAATCAAAATGTAGCTAAGAACGAATTTTTAAAAAAATTATTAATTCGAAAAATTTTTATAGTCAAAATCGTTTCAAAATTTGGCATCTGACACTTAATTTTTTATACTTTTGCAACCATATAATTTTTTTCTAAAGTACCACTCCTCTGATTTATGGTATTTTTTTCCAAAAAAGTCAGTTAAATAATAATAATTGGCTAAATAAATGAATACCTCCATACCGAGGTATACAAAGACACAATTGGGAAGATACTATTGTCGATCGCAACTCTTTTTGAATTTAATATTGCCCTTTACTAAATTCATTTAATATACATGCATAATGCACACAATACACACAATTTCAATTATTTTTGGCCCAAGAGGAGTGTGTTTCTTGGAAAGCTTACAACATATTTAAAAAGTCTTTTTCAAGACTTATAAGGGAACAAATAAATATAAAATTACGAACGAAAAAGAAATAAATTCTTACTACTGGTTGTTTTGCAAACAACTTACAGCCAAAAAAATTTCAAAAGAAATTATTAAAAGTGATATATATCATATCGTGTTAAAGATTTCTTTAAAGCAAGAAATCCATTATTTAATTCTATCGTTTTAAAAAAAACTCAATTTTTTTTGTTCAAAATTTCAAGTTTTTAAGTATAATTGAATGCTCTTATAAATTTTTTGGTCAAAAACTAAGAAGTGTATTTGTAAATCTATAAGGTTTTCAGAAAGCCAAAATTAAAAAAAAAATAACTTTACTACTTAAAGTGGAAATAGGGTGCTGGAATAATATAATAAACAGATTTAAGTTCGGTTGCTAAATTAAATAAAACTAATTTTTTAAACTTTGAATTTTCTTAAAAACTAGAAGACGTTAGTTAGACATCCGGTTTTATGGGTTTAACTAAGAATTTATAGGATCATTGAATTCAAAAATATTAATTACGTCAAATAAAAAAAATTATTCTTAAATTTTGTTTTATTTTTCCTTTAAAGTTCTAAAATCATAAGTAAGAATTCTGTTCAGTGTCTCAAACATGTTTAAGTAGTATAATTACATAATTTTTTAATCTATGTACTTAAATCTTTTTCCAAGAAATGTTTGCTATTATAGGTACTTTGATGAATATTATCGAATGGAGTGTTGAAACCGATATCTTTCCTTTTTTTTACTTAACGTCAATAAACTTGATACCTACCTGAAACAAAATCAAATAAAGATAGTATTACATCACAAAATTTATTTGTTTTCACAAACAAGACTATTAGTGCAGAACCACGTGATTCAGGAGGTGTTATGGCACCCGAACATATATAGTGTCGTGTCAGTATATTCAGGACTCAACAAAATTGACTGAATGTATGTACCTATACATATATACGTTCAATTATATTATGTTGTTGGTACACACTTCCAAGTAGGAGACAAAAACACAATTTAAAGACCCCATTTACACATGAAGGCATTGTTACCGTTTTCGCATTCTCATTGAGGCAGATCCTTTCTTCCATTTTAATTGTACGTATACGAGTATATATAGAAGGTAAAACCGTTTGGTTTGAAACAAGTAGTCCAGTCTCCAGTGTGCTACTTTCTGAAAATACTCGACATATTGTTTTGTAACTACCTACTTAAAGCCAAGAGAACGTGTCTGTTCGATCTTCATTGTCCTTACCACAGCACAGGTATAAATCTGTGGGTGTTAAGGAAGTTAAAGAGAAATGAAATGAGAGACTGTAAAACTGTACAAGTGTCAAAGGTTTTTATAATGCTATGACATTATGTGTTGGGTTGGTTGGCATACTAGTATTTTGCAGTACACCATATACATAAATACAAACGTTGATTGTTGGTTGAACTCTTCTCTTATGTAAGCTTTTCATCAAGCTTTTCATTATCTGAACAAGTTGTTTACGGCTTTTTGTCTTTGCTTCAAATTCTATTTCTTAACCTGGGATAGGTATATAGATACATAGTTTCTAGGGCTATTTTCTCGCACCTATCCTAAGCTGACACAATTGTTAGGCATTTTACATGCTATATACTTAGACCTAGGTATAGGTACATAGTATTTATAGGTATCTGCTCTCATTTTGTTTTATTATATATTTAGGGTTTTATTATAAAATTGTATGATTACAAACCAAAATAAATAGGTTTAAATTTTGTATGAGTTGCTTCTAAGAAATCTATCGAACCTTTAAAAAAATCAACTTTCAACAATACAGACTTTCAATACAAAAAAATCATTTCTTTTCTAAGAAAAATCGATGATACCGACCAACGACCGACAAATAAACTAACAAATGGGATTTAAAAAATTTATAGACCTAAATTCTTCAGAAAATCCAAACAAAAACAAACAAAATGGTACGAATCTAATTTTTGTTGATGTTTGGGATAGAAAAATTTACATTTTCATTGCTAATTTGATAATAGAAATTGGTCGTCCTCGTCACGAACTGTAATTGATTGTTACGAATTGTCAAACTCTATTCGCGTTCCACATTACCATCCACACTGCAATGAATGAACCATTCGCGACGAATTAAAATATAGATGCCATGTGAAAGAAATGTCAAACAAAAAAATAGGCACGACTGGATCGCAAAAACTTTCTCTCGTACTTTAACGTAGCCAGAAAATTGATGAGGTACATGGTATCGGTTCCATAATATTTTGATATGATTAAAATAAAGTTTTAAAAACAATTAAAAGTAAATTATTACCATAAGTTATTATAAATTTGTTATTTTAATGTCTAAAAAAGTTAGAGCTTAAAATAAACTATGCCATCTGATTTGTTAGATAAATAATATGAATTTATAAAAAAAAACTCGTTGGAGTGGTTTTCTAAAAAACTGTTTTGTATACCATTTTTTGCCCATTTTTAAAAATTAAATCTGGTATGCCAACCTTAAGTATTTAATAAAATACAATTTTAAACAATATGGAAAAAATATTCATAGCCCGTTTTTAAGATATTGAATTGTAAAAAAAAATCAATATTTTTTTTTATTCCAAAAATTGGGTATGCAAAATTGTTTGAATTGTAAAGGAACTCTTGTATACAAATTTTGGTTGAAATCGGTCTAGCCGTTAATGAGAAATTTGAAAACCAAAATATCGGTTCTATTACAGGTATCGTTAATAACAGTTATTGGTTAACATTTTTTAATTTAAATATTGACCATACCTTTAATAGTAAGCGCACATCTTTTTATCAAAATTCTTGGAGCCGTTTTCGAGAAAAATAAGTTTTATCTTAACGGTTTTTCAACATTTGTATGGAAGTTACTGTTATTTTTGAATTGAAAAACATGATATTCTAGAAAATAATTTAAAAAAAAGTCTTACACCTAGTTTTAAAAATATTGAACAAGTTATTTTCAAAATATTTAGTTTAAAATTTTTTTTTTTCAAATTTTCGAAAACTTTGGTTCACAATAATGTTTATACTTTTTAGAAGATTTACATTTAAAAAATGAAAAATTTCAACTAAACGGTTTTAGAGAAAATCAAAAACATAAAAATGGTTGTACTGGAGGAATCAAAAATAACCAATTTTTGAAAATAAAAAAAAATATTAAAAAATAGCATTTTTATTTATTTAAATTTTTTCTAACAAATCCTCGAAGCCGTTTTTGAGAAAAATAGTACTATTCTTTACGGCGAAGCATGTACCGTTATTTTTGGTAAAAATAAAATTTAAAAAAAAAATCCCTCTATCCGTTTAGGCTGTAGGGGCGAGGACAGACATACAGAAATGCCGGACCCACTTATTTCGCGTTCTCTATCATCGTTATGTTAGGTAAAATTATTATCTCGAGTTTGGTCCTTTTTAGGGAATCTAAAACTTGCCCTATATTACCTACATATGCCTATGCATATCGCAAGTAAAAAGGGAAATCCAGGACCAGTCTACTGAATATGATATTCGTGCAATTTAAATGGTGATGACATGACATTGAAAAAAAGACATCTGTTTTAATAACTCAATGCAATATGTAGTAGCAAAGGGGTCTAGTGCATACATATTCTTAGGGTGTTAAAGTTAAAGTTAGCTTGTTTTGACAGTTTTTTTGGAGAAAAGGCATGTTAATATACTGAAGACGCAATTATATAAATCTTTTGCTTAAATAGAATGATAATATATTAATAACCTTATTCAAAAATTAAGAAGACATTAAAATATATCGTTAGCATCATTTATTGCTCAAATTAGTCTACTAAAAAAATTACCATAAACTGAAAATTCACTCGTTTCCATTTTGTATTTGGGTAAGAAAATTTAAAAAATTGTGGAAATATTTTTTGTTTTGCACTCTTTATGGTTTTTAATATAGATGGTAAGTTGCATTAGCATTTATAAACTTTGCGGATTTTTTTAGTAAAAGCCTACAAAATTCCAAACCCTATATTAATAAACGGAACTAGTGGCGAGTTATCATCAAAATTAAAGTTAGCTTTGTGGGTTTGTGCCACTTACGAGCTAGTTAAACCAACAAGGAAGGTAGTTTAGCGAAGGGTTAAATATACGAAACACTAAATTCACGAGTTATCTCTTAATCTATGCTTAACGAGAGCTCAAAAATTACAGGTGACTTAAGCGCTGTTTTTATTAATATGGCCGCATGTATTTTGCTAAGGAAGTTAAAACTACTCGATTGCACGTGATAACGTCAACCGATTTACAATAAAATCTTGCACAAATTTGTTTGATTTAACCTTAATTAGTTTTAGGGGTTGTCCCGAAAAAAATCAAAATTTTCAAAAACCAATGTTGGCCAAGGTTTGCGCAAGACATTCAAATAGATCCATGTTCTTTTTTAATTTTAAATGTAAAAAAATAAAGATGTGAAAATAAGACGAACCAATACCTTTTTTTAAAAATAATGTTAAAATTGTATCCACCTTTATTAGAAAACAGCCCTGTATATTTTCTCTTTTTCATTCCAATTTAAAGACTTGTTTTTCGTCCTTTTTTAATATAAATAAATAAATTGGGTAGCCCAACAGCTCATGAAGAACCAGGGCCTAGTGACTAACAACTCTCAACCATTTCGACAGGAATGGAGGGGACCTACAATTGTATGCTGAATCCAAAGACGAGAAGCACTTACTCATGACAAATGATACCCTTGGAGGATTTGTAAATTCCTCGCAAGAGGCAATAGCTTTGAGAAAAAACTTTTTAGTTTTTAGGTGGACAAGGCTGAGAATCGAACCCAGACCTCCAGCGTGACAGTCCAACACACAAACAAAAAACTGAAGATTTTGAAAAAAAAATGTGTTGAAACATTTTTGTTTAATTTGAAAATTAATCTTCCTAAAAGTGCCCTCTAAGCAACTTGATTTAAAAACCCAAAGAAATTTAGCATGCTTTTTCGATTTTATGTAATTTTTTTTTAGAAAATGATAGTACTCTCTTAATCGGAGGTTGGGTGTGCCGAACAGTTTTTTTCTTGTATCAATGCAACCTTAACACACTTTTTGATGTCTCTAATTTTATACACCAAGTATATACATATACTAAATTGTATATACATATGTAAGTGTCGCCAAATGCATGTATTTTACAAACAAAATTTTCAAATATAAAATCAATGTATGCGTCAAAGAAACGGTACGCAGTGCAAAATAATAATTACCAGACATGAATTTCAAATATTACGTCAATCATAATGTCATTACACAATACAAAAAACATCAGTCTCTTCACGAAATGAATATTGCGTATAGTTAATTATATGAAATTTAAAAATAAGAACATAAGCTGCCAAGTTACGATTAAACAATATGTGCGGCGCGGCGTATAAAACGACTATACTTTCATATTATACCAAATCTAACAGCCAAAACCTATACCTCTCCTATAAAACAAAGATTGTTTTATAGCCTTTCTCAAACGTGGTTATTATTCAAATTATTTATGATGTTTAGAAGAAGTAATATATGACTAGGATTTTCTTCTTAAAACTCAATTTGGCAAAAGTCTTCATATGCCTGAAGTGGTAATCATGCTGAAAGCTTCAACTTTGTTGTATGGAAAAGCAAGTATACCTATACCTAATACTATGCATGTAAATTTTACCCTTAAGTGAGACAACGTGTTCCCACTTCTAATTAATAGACAACGACACTTTATGCAATTAACGCAAATATTTTTAAGTTTCGTCATTTTTTTAATTATACTTTTTTTTTTAAATACAAGTCCCAATCACGCATACAACATGACTGACTGTATGATTTCAATTTATTGCTTGTTGCAGAAAGATGATAATAATAATAATTTAGAAGCAAGTCACCAACCCTATAGCGCCATACAAATTCCAAAACAGTCAAAACACTATATCACACGTGACTTTTCGGGTAATGAAGTAACCGTTTTCCAAATGGTCATCTTAATTCCGGTCTCACGTCCGCCTGTCTGTCAACGACATCGTCGGAAGCGAATATTTGTGTATATTTTTATACCTGTCTATATGTTCACGCTGTGTAAATCAACAAAACAAAACAAATAAATTATGACATTCGCTTTCGATTTCAAATGAAACACCAAAAATATCGCACATATTACATATAGGTACGCGAAAAAATGTTAATTTCAGATAAATCGTGAGGTGCATGTAAGAAAAAATGTTCCGATATTGGGATGGTTATCTTGTATTTCAGTGATGTTTCAGTTTGGGCTGGAACATTTATCAAAATATATTTTCCTATTTAAAATAAAATAGGACGTTATAGTCGAGTCGATAATCCGGAGGAAATGGAAATGCTTTGAATTTCTAAGATATTGCTTTGATTTTGATTGCGATATATTTATTTCTATATAAACAAAGACACTGCATTATGCATTTGGGTACACATAAATTCTTCCAGAGGTCGATTTTTTCAAAAACAATCTTTCTAGGGTCTTAGGACGTGAATATTGGTTTTGCGTGAATTAATCTTGGTCATTATTGTATGTCAAAAGAAAAAAAGTTGTGCCCCAATGTTGTTCCGCAAATATTCTGCGTTGTGCTTGTGCCGTTAGGGAACAAACCTTGCAATTTTTGATGTGTAAATATCTTAGCCACGGATGCAACAATATCCGGTCCGCACCATTTTGTTTTACCGAACATTTTTGACTCATGGAAGCCAATGGTTCGTGCATTGAATAGAGTAAATGAGTTAATGTGGTACTGGTCGGTAATGTTGTATAGACAGTTTTTTTTTCGAAAACCAAGCAACCATAATTGGAAGTTTGGTATGCCTTGATTACACATCCTCCCCTTGAGTCCTGGCACACACACATTTTTTTTAAATATTATTCGCACAACGGAGCATATTTGGAGCACATCTAACCTTAATTTTTGTCAACCATCCTCGACATCATGTTAGTATTAGTTTTTAAATTTAGTTGTTTCCATTGTTTTTGATAACATTATTTTTAAACTTTAAATTTAAAAAGTGAACAAATTAATAGGTTATTATTTTAACACTCGTATACTTATTAATATAAGAAATTTGTTTTAGTACAGAAAAACTAGTCGAAAAACAATAGTTTTATGGAAAGGGGGCTATTAGAAAAGCCTAATCCCTGTTTTTGGGACGCCATACCCCTGGGGAAATCCGCTATTTTGGAAAACGCGAATTGATCTATATCTCCGCACATTGGTGCCAAACGTTGACTCGCCATTCCCTTGTTTTAGTCAAGGTACGCGTATGGTTACGGATATCTCGGATACAGCAAAATCTAGAAAATGCTGTGAGTAAGTTTGACATGGGACAACTAAAATCACAATAGGTTGTCAGATCCTTATACGATCGAGTCTCTAATAATCTATTAAAAGCTTCTATTTAACCAGCATTAAGTATAACGAATCAGTGGCAACATTGCCAAGAAGCCATCAGAGATGTCGCATCTGACGTGCTCGACCACCATAAAAAAAAAACATAGTTTGAGAACGAGTATTGGCGCCACTGCAGAGATGGACCAGAGCAGTTCGCGAGCTCATCGAGTATAGAGGAGGAGAGATGTACACTGGCTTCTCAGAAGGAAATTGGAAGAGATATGGTTAAGAAGAAAGCATACCCAATGAATGGATCCTCTTTATTGATTGCCCGATTTTCAAAAAACCATGCAAACTACAGAGGCATTAGTCTCCTTAAAACCACCTACAAGCTCTTCTCTACAGTGTAATGTATATGTGACCATCAACACTTATAGTATCATATCAGTGTGGTTTAAGAACAGAATAGTCCACCATTGACCAAATATTCACAATACACTAGATCGTGCAAAATTACAAAATTCAACGATCTCGGGAAGTGCTCCAAAATTTTGATGATCTGTCAGTGAGTGAGTGAGTGAGTGAGTCAGTCAGTTGTGATTTTCGCAGTCCTATATCTCAGGAACGGGTTATGCTAAAAACTTCAATTTTGGCGAGGCGTCTGTAATTGATGAGCTTAGCTTAACAGATATTGCGAATTTGAAGTTTTGGACTTTATTGGTACTGACGTTAGAGGGGGGTCGAAAATCGCCTGAGTTTGAACCTTTAAAAAGGGTGTAGTGCAAGATCGTGGCATCAAGTAAGTATTAGAGTATTTTTGTGTGTCGTAAACGAAAAATAATAAAAAGAAATTAAAGTAGCAATTTTGAAATTTTTGATTTCGTTCAAACGAAATTGGAAAAAAAGTTAAAAATAAAAAAAAAAATATTTTTTTCTTTGATTTTAATTTTTTTTGTAAAAAAAAACTATCCAAGTCTTAAATGTAATATTTGTTGGTAATTTGGTAATGACCAGACATGAGGGACCCAAAAGAAGTATGAAAAAAAGCAATTTTTGTCAAAAAAAAAAAAAAAAAAAAACATAACTTTATATCCATTATTCGAATTTTTTCATTGAAACTGTTCTGGAGATTCGAAGTTCGAAGCTTAATCAAAATCGTTAGAGCCTTTTTCAAGAATACTTCATAAAACTAAAATTGTTGTCTGGCAGCTACCCGTTCTAGATGAGGACTGTGGAGGTAAAACTAAAGTTCGAATTTTCCTCTAGGTAATCACATACAAAATCTTCATATTAAAATTGAAGTAAATCCGTTCAACCGTTAAGGCTCTAGCCAGTGCAACCTTTTGTGTGCTATGCCCCACAGAATCTTTCCAAGATCATCATGTCCCCCTAACATTATATGAAGATACCAAAATAATTTTGAAGATCAAAAATCTGAAATGTCCAGTGCAAAAGCTGACATAAGGAAGAAATCAATAGAAATTAAGTAAACCATAAGTTTATATTCAAAAAATACGAGTATAATGTAGAACTGAAATTAAAATACGAATTAATTTAATAATTGTCTAATTGTAACTTTTAATGTTATGTAATGTAGTAGCCCGTAGCGTAATGGCTAGTGCGTTCGACTGTCACGCTGAAAATAAACTGTCACGCGTACACCTAAAAACTAAAAAGTTTTTTTTCAGGGCTACTGCCTCTTGCGAGGAATTGACAAATCCTCCAAGAGTATCACTTGTCACGAATAAGTGCTTCTGTCTAGCCGTTCGGATTCGGCATAAAATTGTAGGTTCCTTCCATTCCTGTCGACAGGCGCACACAGGAATGGTTGCGAGTTGTTAGTCACTAGGCCCTGGTTCTTCATGAGCCTTTGTGCCACCCGATTTTTTTTTTTAATGTTATGTAATTGATTTTTTTTTTATTTTGTATAAATTACGCCCACTTTTTGATACCCTTAAAATTTTAAATTAATCATAGTGCGATCGTCGGGAAAACAGGGATTGATTCAAGCGGAGATACCGTTATTATTTAAATCCCTTGAGATAAATGCTTCATTCAATTCAGCTACAATATTAAGTCTCCCCGTTTTTTTTTATATCTAGGCAATTTCTCTTTTGTTATCAGCAAATTATTTATGGCACTAAATACACATTCAATTAAATACCAAGATGGAAAAAGTAATAAAACAGTTCAATTGCATATTTCGTTGCATTGGGGTATTTGATTTCGTTTAAAAATCAACGTGAAAAAAACTAGATACAACAAAACTTGATACAATTGATTAATACAGAAGCAGATCCTGGCTATGTTCCGAAAAATATCTTTAAGGGTGGAAACACAAGAAGCATATATTTTTCGGCGAAAAGTGTAATGCAACATAAGCATTACTTTAAATTGCCCCCCTATAGTATCAAATTGCCCCCTGTGGGGCGTGGGCCCCACGTTGGGAAACACTGCGTCTAGCTTGATGTACATCAGGACGCACAGACATACAGACCAAAGGATGTCTTCACAAAAATCACTTGTTTGGAATTCTCCATGACCATAATGTTAGATTAAAATTAGTATGGACTTTTCCATCATCGTAATGTTAATTTCTAATTTTTTTTGACACGAAACCAATACTTGTAGTATACAGCAAAAAAAAAAAATACAATGCACAACTTAATCGTTTGAGTATATCTCCCTCTTAATGCAAGAACTAGATAGCTGAATTTTGCAATTTTAAAATACATATACAGTATTCCCCGCTTAATTGCACTGACCATTTAATCAGATTTTTCGTCAATTATCCGGGTGGTTCAATTAACGAAACCCCGCTTTATTGACCGGCCTATTCAATTAACCGATACCCGTATATTTGCACGAGTCGGTCAATTAAAAGATAAATAAATTTATCTAAGGAATTTTTTTTACCGCTCAATTAACCGAATAATGTTCGTGTTTTAAGTTTTTCAGCTGCATTTTCTAAAGATCAATAAAGCAAGAAATTCAATTAAGCTGGGTTCAATTCCAAAGACGTATTTATTCGGAATATCTTAAAAAACTCTTATTGTGTAATAAATAACGACACAACAAAGCTTAGAATATTTTCAACTAAGTGTGCTTTTCCCAGATTAAAGCACTACTTACCTACATACCTTAAATCGATTCTATTATCCTAAATTCAATAAATTAAAATCAAAACTTCAATCCTTATATTTCCGGTAATTGCAATTACATAACATCATCACGTTCTTATCCCCATAGTATCATTAACGATTATATTACGTCATGCATCGTGTAACTTTCCATACACATCGTACAATGCCATTTGTTTTTATGGTGCACCTTTTGCCCTTTTTCTCTAACCCCAAACGAAAAATCATTTCGACTTGGCTACATTAAGTGGGTATTAATTTCCTCTGGCAATCAAATAATATTGCGTTTTAAGGGTATACTTGCCATATCGTCATACCCATTCCCATATCATATATTTAATAGTAATGTTTTTTTGGCCCCCATCATCACCATCATCTGAAATTTTAATGACCTCTTTTTTTATGTCCAACTTTATACAAACACACATACATATCTGCTGAATGCCACTCAATCAAAAGCATGAGCGTTACCGCCAAACGTTCTCCTTCTGAGCTTTTTATATACAAACATATATATATTTTTGGAGAGAAAACAAAACTCCATTTACCACTCCATCGTATAATGTTCTTCTAGATTGGGAACGAAATCCAAATAAAGATCGTAAAAATTTCTTAAAATCAACCAATAAAACAAAGGATATTCAACATTCATCGCTCGTATCGTACAAGGAGGTCATGTGTTGAGTGTATTGGTGTATGTTTTAGTGTAGAGGGCGCTACGAACCAAGTTTTTCGTGTCCCATAGACAGAGATAGACACCCAGCATATTGTCTTTGGATTCATCCATTTCTTTTTCTATGATTTTTGTTCATGTTTATCCATCTCCCCCACCTTCTTTTGTCGTCCTTTGTTAACGCTATAGGTCGTGCGGAGAATCCTATGGTGGCTAGCAATAAAAATTTGCCACAGAAAATAAGCTATGACTTTGGCTGGGTGTCGGGTCGCTTATTCGGGTGTGATGATGGCAATGGCGACTAAAGCTTTTACGGCATTTAGCTTAATGGCGTACCTACAGTTTTTTCTTGTATTGTCCTTTTTTTTTGTTGCTTCTTATTTCGTCCTTCTCTGCCAATTCTTTTCCTCATAAATGTATATCTCATATTTATTGTAATAGTTTTTCCATAATGACAAACTGATCTGTTTTGAATTTAAATCACTTTTCCGGAGTGCTGCTCTACTGGTCTGGTATTCCGTTGTATAAGTAAGACGCAGAGGACCGACCGACCTCCACTTCTGTGTGGTCGTGGTTGCAAACAACAATAGCAGACATGGTATCCCCAGAAGCGGCAATGACATCTATTCTCATTTAAAGTGGAGTTTGTGTTGTGTCAGAAGTGGGAAAAAGGGTGTAAGAAACGAAGTTACATGAATATAAAGTGCACGAAATTGTATACCTACTCGAAAAGCATATTATAGCGGTATGCCTCTCTCTACCTATACGATCTATGAATAACATTACAAAATGAATCTCTCAATTTATTCGCTACGTGCTGTGACTATTCAAAATCGCTTCCAAATGAAAATATACAATTTCGTTCGTTTCGTTGCGGGGTTTTGTGCTGGTTAACGAATTTGATATTTCACAAAAAAAAAAAAAAAAAATATTTACTCAACACAAAATTTAGCAAATGTTGCATAGTTTTATGTATAAACAATAACATTTTTTTAAGGGGAAGAACGGGTGAATGAAATATTTCATCATAATCATTTAAATTGATTTTTGTTTGAATTGTAGGAGAGAAGTAAAAAAGTTGATGTATGAATGAAAGGAGATT
Organism: Melangyna quadrimaculata; assembly: GCA_949320155.1. Classification (NCBI taxonomy): domain Eukaryota; kingdom Metazoa; phylum Arthropoda; class Insecta; order Diptera; family Syrphidae; genus Melangyna; species Melangyna quadrimaculata. Next base: position 382,055,762 of record OX439483.1, read on the forward strand.
GGGTTTCTTTTTGGCAAAATAGCATACTGCATACATCAATGAATTTGGTAGCAAAATGAAGGTAATGAAGGCGATGCGATCCGTGAAGCGATGCGACAAGCGATTCGGGATTCGAGCAAAAGCGGTCAGAAGATTTTGTGAGCGAGATGCTTGCGATAGGTATGCGAGAAACTCGCAATAATCGCAGCAAATGTCGCTTCACTGTGCCCACGTATATATGAATAAATGTAAATATTTTTCTCGCACGCAAACATTTCTCGTATCGCATCGCTTTTTCGACCCACTGTACCCGCAAGCTTAAGACTATATTAAAAGATAAGTTGTTTATTTTAAGAAATTTGAAGAATCAAAGAACATTGATTCTGAAAGTCTTATCTCATGGCCAGCCTTACGCATTCCTTCCACAATACGTGCAAAAGGGACCGAATGGCTCGACAGGGCACGATCTTGTCCTTGGGTAAGGTAAAATCTCCCCAAAGGCTGCTAGCAGCACGGTCAACGGCATGGAAACCAGGTGGCAAACGAGCCTATCAAAAAAAGCCAACGGTAGCAGCATGTAGCGTCCGTTCTATATTGGTCGGCTACAAAAGTTGTCTGATGATCTCATATTAGGAAATGGTATTGAGTCTCCAAGAGGTAGCCATAACATAATGGTGAATCGTTCTTTGATTTTCTCGGTCGTAGAAAACGCATATCGTGTTTCCGAGAATTTGGTGTAATAAAAGAAATCGGGACGTCTTAACTAAAATATGGTAGGATTTAAAACGAGATAGCGGTGGACATTAGTTTTGAAATTCAGAATATTAAAATAGTCGGATAAAGCATTCCACATTCGTGAGGGACGGCAAAAGAAAGAATCCCTGTAATTGATTAAAAGTCCGAAGTTCGGCTCAAGGGTAAACTGAAGGACGTTGCTAGGAGATCGAGTATTGAAGAAGTTGAATTTGATTAAGGGGAGGAATGTAACTGGCTATTTTACTAGAACACTGTTTATGCAAATAGCAATAAAATAATGAAAGGCAAAGAAACATTGGTGTTCAAGTGATGCAACCTTTCGTTATATTTGTATCACCTATGACTTTTATAGCTCTTCTTTGCTTTATATCTAATAGACTCAAATGTTTTTTTTTTTTGAAGAATAAAGGCTGTAGATTACAGATAGATCAGAAGGGGAGACAAATTGCTTGCATCGCCGAGGAAAACCTAAAAACTCGGTAGCATTTTTGGCGACCGACGTCGAATATATGATCGTGAATGAACTTATCATACGCTGCCGTTCAAGTTCCACATCCGAAGGAAATGGATGCGCATCTGAAAAGGAATATGAAAAGCTGTGGGTAGATACTGTCGTCAGCGAAACAGGTTAATGGATTAGATGTTTCAGACAAAGTATGATTTAAAAATAGCATTTATTTTTTGGATTCCAGACTTGAAGTCGTTCAAAACAACTTTATTTAAATGTTCCGAAAGGTAATGTCCAGGGAAAGGATTTTGCTAACTTTGCCTATTTTTTGTGCTTGATCGTAAGAAAGTATCGACTTTATACAAACACGATTCATGTCCTCCTGATTCAAAATATATGTATTTTATTTTGCCTTTTTTACGTTAGCACCTTTAGTGCTTTTTTTTGAATATTGTATCCGTTAGTGTCTCTTTTGTCAATTTTGACTTGTTTGTTTTTTTTTTTTTTATCAAAGTTAAACGAAAAAATCTTCAAAAAAATTCTACAAATACAAATTTCACTTAAAAACATGATCCTAACACAATCTAAAGCGCACACAAAACAAATTTGCTTGCCCTCAACATACAAGAAAATTAAAACAGGTAGTGTAGACTGTAGATAGAGTTACTATGATCTTTTCTCAATAAAATTTTTTGCCCTTTTTTGTTTTTTACTCATAAAAACTAGATCTTTGCATTTCTCTATGAATGATCGTGCATTTCCTTGCACTGCAAATATCAATACAAATTTGGAAAAATCGAACGGGCCAATTATTGCAAATGAAGTGTTGAAAAAATTCACTACTGTTTTTAATGTAAATCGTGGACTTAAAACTGTTGAGCAAATGCTGTAATAAATGGCGACGTCGACTGCGCACACTTTCCGAATAGAAGTGAATGATGTAGAGACTAGAGAGTTTAAAATGGGCTCAAGTAGAAAGGTCCTTTAGCTCATTTAAGACGCTTCTTAGAGATAATCGTAGTAGGCTGTTACCTGAGAACTTCAAAAAGCTGTTGGTAGTTCAATGCTATTATAATTAAAGTTATGTTTATATTTACTTTATTTAATAATGATTGCATTTTTTTGCCTTTTTAAGAATTTTTGTTTGCCTTTTTTGATTTTTTAGGTCAGCAAAATCCTTTCCCTTAATATCTAATCCAACGAAGAAGAGATTTATTAAAACCAAATGTGCGCATTTTCGATAAGAGAGCTTGATGCCAAACTCTGTCAAACGCTTTTGAAATATCAAGCTCTGTTTTGTTGACAATTCGAAAATCAGAAGTCAGAAAAAGAACGAATTGGTATGGTTGCCGTTTTACAAGCAAGTGATTTTATTATTAGCAATTTTCTTCTTTTATACAGAATATATGCTTACTCTTCAATAATTAATTCTAAGGTAAATTTACGATATGATACAAAATAAAAAGTGCAATCTTGCACAAAAGGTTTCATGGGAATGAAAATAAATTGTTGTTATGCTGATGGTGGTGATATTATGTTGTGGTAGCAATATGTTATTGGTAGCATTACTGTTGTTGTCACAACAAGCGCAATAATCTTTCTTTCTCCGAAACGATGCCGATGTGAAGATTTGTTCCACTGCTCGGTGAGATAAACCATCAGATCACCAGTAGACCTATTGCTACGAAAGCCGTACTGCCGGTCATTAAGAAGTTTTCGTTCTTTGAGATGATTCTTGATCTGGAAATTGATCAGCGTTTGCATGACCTTGGAAAGAAGGGACGTAAGAACAATCGGTCGATAGCTAGAGGGTGAAGAAGATACGCCTTTTTTAGGAACAAGCTGGACAAATGCTGTTTCCATCCACTCGGAAAGAGACCAGTAGAGTAGGACAAATGGAAAAGCTTACGCAGTAATGGCTTTGTATGCGTACAAAGCTCTTGGGGTATTTTATTTTGGATAACCCATTTTTTTTTACGAATTCCTGATATTCCAATTCAAAAATCGATGCAACACAAAAAATGTCATCTCCTATTTTGTATAGTTAAGAAAACAAATTTTCGACTTATTTTTACTACAACATATTAACCGTATTTAAAATTAATATTTCAAACAAATTTATTCTTAAGCCTAGTATGCTACTGATGTGAACCGAAATATCCTATACAAAAATGACACGACGAAATCATAATAGAAAATTTTCTTAACACTGTTTTTGTTCTACAGTACGTTGTTCGACGAGCAAAATTGATAATTGTTATGAGAAGTCTGCACTATCTTTTCGCACAGATTTAATTGGCCCGGACCATTGACTGTGTTCGGAAAAATGATATTATGTTTTTTTTTCGTGTTTTTATTTGTTGTCTCTTTCGTTGCAGGACAGCTTCAAGGTATCTCGGCTCGGGTTGTCGCTGTTCGGTGACCATCCTTCTCATCAGTTAATTCAGGGGCCTCATCACGTTAAACAAAAACGATCGAACAATATCGTCTTGGAGATAGTTGTCTTTAATTTTCTCTACAGAAGTGATAGAAATATTGAAATCGATATTGTCCTATCGTTTTTGTTTTACGTGATGAGGCCCCAGGTGACTGTTGGTTTGGCCTACTAGGTTCTTTGCTGAAAGCAGTAGGGAACTTTCCAAGGTGATGATGTTCTTCTCTGTGTAAAGACGATCATTGCTGTGATATCTCATTGGCTTCCTGTCGAAATTTAGTCCGGTGCATATTCATAGTAACTTTATTTCGAACATTTCATTTCAAGTTCTTTTTTTCCTGGTAAGGAATAGCTGATAACACGTCGCAGGAGCAAGTTTAACATAAGTATCTTCATCGACTGTCCTAGACAGTTCCTGCATCTCATCAGTAGGTAGAGTTAGTGGCTTTGAAATTTGGGCAACTCCTGCTTTGATATTTTTGACTTGTGATTTGCAGTTGTACCTTGTACGTTGAATTTTCTGGAAGGAAGAAAAAGAAAGAAGACATTTTTTAGTGACGGGGGTAAATGTAAAAGGTGAAGCTTAGGATAAGGACTTCAATCCATAACCTGCCCTTCCATCAATAAAACTTTCTCGACATCCAGAAAGCATCCAACGGTGGCATGAGAGCATGGGTTCTGTCATGCTGGAACCTTTGTAGCGGATGGAAAGTACTGTGCTTTTTCTTAAAGCCAAACTGCATGTCCCTCAAAATTGAATTGTTGTTGCAGAACCTCTTTAGTCTCCGAAGTAATACTTCTTCCAGTATTCTACTTGTGTTGTTCAAAACCAAATATGGCCAAGCTGCAAGCGATTTTCTTAGGGATGCCGCTGATTTTGTTGTTTTCCACTATTACGGGAAGTAGCGGTTTTTGACGCAGTTGTTCATTATTATTTTTAAAAAGATTATCACTTCATCTGTCAGTCTTTTCAGGATGTATATTTGAGACTCCATCTTGTCCCGCTGACTTTTTTGGCTTTGAATTTCCGATGATATCTGCTACACCACCAGATTGCAGAGATATCAGTGCTATCAGTTGGGTCACTTGTTGGGTTGGAATCAGCTGAGTTTGCTAAATGAATGCCTTAACTTTTGGATCAGTAGGGGGGTTTGTTTTAAAATTTCCCTCGAAGTAGTTGGCAAAAGCTTCCGCGTTTTTCCGTGTTCATGTTGCTTCAATGTTGTTGTGATTACGACTGATGATTTCCGAAATTGGGCCTGTCTTCCAATGATTATGTTAGTTTTCTTGAATGATTCGGGTCCTGGCTTGATCGCTTGTAGCCTTTTCTGCAACTGGATGTTGTTATGGTGCTGCACGGAGTTCCGGAACATGACGTTGACGCATTGTAACTTACTGCAAACTGTCTGGTAGTTGCTGATGGTGGTATTTAGCTCTATCTTTGGAGTCATTTTCTCAGCCGTTGTCTGTGTGCAAACAGGTTCTGTATGTTCCCGGCAAGATGTTGGTACTTATCTCTTCTAGTCCTAGGCAGCTTTTGGTGTTCTAATGCATCACCGACAGCATGCTCCATACAATCTATAGCAGGGTCTTTTTCAATGTCCAGTTGGTTCTGGTTTGAAACAGGTGGAAGCAAAACGTTTTCTTCAATGTCAAATTGGAGTTGTTCAACAGCCAGCCGCCTGTATTTAGTGACTTTTCTAGAGCCTGCCATAAAGAACTTTAAAAAAATGCAATAAGTGGTAGGAACTGGGATGTTGGGACGAAAAGCGCACAGTTGTCTAAGCGCGGAAAAAAGGTCTTTGGAAAAATCCATATCTAGCTTTTTTGGCTTTATGTATTAGTATTCTTAGATAACCCGTGCGTGTGATTTCAAAGTATTTTGTAATACGGTACGAACCGTAGAGGAAGACTGCGACTCAGATATGACACAAGAAATTATCATGCAAAACTAGAATAGCTAGGGACCAAGCTGGCTGGTATAATCTTGCTCGATGAGGTCCTGATCCACTGCTAGGCTTCTAGTTTGTTAAATTCGTTACTGCCAAACACACCTATGAACCAGTTCCTAACAGTAAAGGGTCTCCCAAACTAAGGCGCAGCCAGAGCGAAACCCTCGCAAGGATACAAAAAATAACATACGCATAAAATGCAAGGTATGTAGGTTACAACAAAAAAACTGTCGCCAGCGAATATTTTGCATCGGTTTGGGAGAATGTATGCAAACAACGCGCTCAAAAATCTGCCATCATTCTATTTCTGATCCTTCGTTGTCTGTGCGGATTCTGTACCTATCATAAAGCGCAAATTAAGTCGAATGTCAGTGTTCTATAAAACCATTTGTTGCATATGCTTTTTCTACACTTGTTCCTTTCACAGTTTTGTTTATAATTATTGCCAAAGGTTTAATTTCTATAACAACAACACATTTTCCAAAACCACGTTCTTTAATGCATTCCTGTTAAGAATTTGCATGATATATCAGAAAACCCTTGGCAATTTCGTAAACAACAGCCAGTACAACATAATGTTCCGTTCCAACTGTGAATTAACAAAGGCTCTCCTCTCACCCCCATCCAATAAAATCCACCTCCTTCAACATCAGCATACGTATAGTTAGTAGTTAAAACTTTTCAACAAATCACTGTCAATCCTGAATGTATGCACAGTATGTAGAGGTATTTACTTTTTTAGATGTCCAGTGTCCATCCATAGTATGATACAACGAGCACAATATTCTCATCATGTACTTTGTAACCACCCCAACAAACGACTGAACATTGTTTGAAAACATGGTACAGGACACACGCAGGACATTGGACATCACCATGGTCAGGAACTATGTTCCTTTTTTCCGTAGAAGGAACACACCCAAATATCATGCACAAAGCACAGCATCATTATCATAAAGGCTTAATAGAACACCAGATTGAACGATATAGTGCTCTACTTGTAGGGTTGAGGGTGGCATTCAGGCATTGGCTATATCCACAATTTATAAAGTTCTTCAGAAATTTGTCAGGCTTTGTATAGTGTATATACAAAGGGTGTTGCTTATGCGTTTAAATGCTTTAATTTGCAGCTTATGTTTAAAAATGTCCTGTTAGAGGATATAACGAACAAGGCTATATGGTAGGTAAACAACACACAGTAGAGTTGAAGGAGCTTTACGTATTTTGATGTTGATCGTCTCTTTTTAGTGATGTTGATTTTTGTGTTCAGAGCTTGATACAATTTTATGGACAGTGCGTTGCCGTCCATAAAAAGTAGTTTTAGTTAAACGGATAGATTTTCAGTGGAAATTCAGTTTAACCTGATTTCCGAATTTTATGAGTTCGAGTTTAAAAGCATTAAATTTAAGAGGGTTGCTGCTTGATAAAATCAAGGTTCGCAAGTATACATTTGAATTTAAATAAATTACTGAAAGGACTGTTAAATACTGGAGTAAGAAAACATCACCTTAGAACCAGAACGTATTTCAAAGAAACATGACATTGAGTTGGTATAATTTGGATTTTTGATTTTGTTTCGGTAAACTTAATAACCTATAAACTGGAGTTAACTTTTAAATAATAAACACGTTTAAACATAATTATATTGTTTTAAACTTTGTCAAACCTAGACGTCAAAAATAATTTACTCACGCCTAAAATCTCCCAACCCATGGAAACAGGGGTGGACTAGGGGTCAAATGGTCTCCCGGGACTTTTAGAAAAAGGATCAAAAATTATATAATGTTAAAATGATTTTAAAGTTTTGGTAATACCTATTCCTCCATGTTATATTTTTTAAAGTTTTGATGAAAAATACTTTGTAGAATACTCGTAGAATCTTGAAATTTCGCACAACGGTATGCCTTGTGGTGTTTATTTCATTTCATTTCATTTATTTCTCGGTATAATGTACACAAGATACTTAATCCTATTTTGTACAGAATTATTTGGAGAAGCTTATACATGAAATAGACATTGAATAGTTTGTAAGAATTACATATTTAAATTCAAATTTACAAAATTATGTATATGTATATATTACATCGAATATTTCAATTTTATTATAAATTTATAAATATTTAACTTTATTTTATGTTTTAGTTTTGTTTTTACTATAATTTAAACTGCATTTAATTTAATTTGCATTTCACCAACCTTTGTTTGGTGAAAAAAATAAAAAAAAGAAAAGAAAGTAACTTAATATTTAAATAAAGAAGCTTTTAGATGACAAATTAAGAGTTTGTATTAAGTCCAATACGTCCTTTGAATAGTGATGCCGTAGGTGACACCTGAACATTGAGTGGAAGTGCGTTCCACATTTTCACTATTTGTACAGGAAAGGACCTCTCCATTACAGTTCGGTTAAATCGGGGAATCAAGAAGTTTCTATTTCTCAAGGATGTTGTGCGGATAAAGAATTCAGATAGATAGAGTGGTTTATTAAGCGAAATTAGCTTAAAGAAAAAAATTAGTAACCTCAATCGGACATACTCATCCAACGTCCAACCAACCAAGCGCAATTTGTATTGTGAAACATGACTAAGTCTGGGCAGTCCAAATACATACCGAACACAATCATTAAAAGCCACATTCATTCGGTGTTCACATTCGTAATCAAGTTTCGGATATTTTAGTCGTCTCAATGTGAAAAACGGAAGTAAAAGTATTTTAAATAGTCTAAGTCTCAGATCGCAAGAAATCATGAAAGCAGTTAGTCTTAATGTTTGTAGGCCACCGTAAATTCTACTTATCATGGGCTTAACATGATCACATCACTTTAAACGAGAATTTATGACTATACCAAGACTTGTGGCCTTACTTACAATTGGTATAGCAGAACCATTTAAGTAAACAGGGTTGATATCACATAGTGCAGGATCCTTATAAAAAATCATGCATTTAGACTTCTTTGGATTGAGAAGAAGCTTATTGCTATTTGCCCAACTATTAATGGCCTCCAGATCTTCATTAATTCTTACTATAAGGTCTTCAGTTAAACCGATAGGGCGGCTAAGATATAACTGTACGTCATCTGCATAGAGATGAATCTTTGAATTGAGATCGATTCCAGCTAAGTCATTAATAAAAAGGACAAATAACAAAGGACCTAAAATTGATCCCTGAGGAACACCTTTCGTTAGTGATAGTTTGTTAGACAATATATCTTTTATTCGCACACGCTGAGTAGGATTAGATAAAAATCCACTGCCGAGTGACACAGCTGACCTGCAGAACCCAAACTGAGATTTAAGCTTGTCCGCAAGGATAGTATGGTCAACGCAGTCAAACGCTTTCGAGAAATCTAATAGGGCTAGAATTGCCAAATTGTCATTATCAACTTCAGCTCTGAGGTCAGTAGTGATTTTGAGGTTAGCGGAGTCACAGCTGTGATGTTTTCGAAAACCATATTGCCATTGTGTGAGAAAATTGTGCGTTTCAACATGTTCCAGCATTTGGCTAAACATGACTTTTTCGAGAAGTTTCGATAGAATATTTAGAATGCTAATTCCACAGAAATGACACAAATTTTCGGGTGATGCTTTTTTGGCAATGGTAGCACAATTGCTTCTTTCCATTAAATTGGAAATACGGATTTAGTAAGACAGGTATTTACTATAAAAAGTAAATGATTTTTAACCAAAGGAAACAAAAGTTTTAGAAATTTAGGAGGAAGCTCATCAGACCCAACTGAATTGGATTTTATTGAGAAAAAGATGACATCTAGTTCAGTACTGTTTATATTATGAAAAGAGAATAAATCAGGTGAAACAGAAGAAGAATCAGGTCGAATTGAAGACATTTACATAGGGAAGAACCGAACATTTTCCGTTAAGGGGGCGTAGTACCCGCCCATTTTCATATAATTGATTATAAACTATTTGTATCACTTCTGTTTATTACAGAATGATGAAATTTGGTAGAGTAGAGCGGCTTTAAGTGCAAGCAAAGGCAAAATTTTAAAATTTGAGATTTTACACTCAGAGGGCATGGCATCCGCCCATTTTTATAGAATTAATATCAATGTATGGAGCTCCTTTGACTATCGTAATTGTAGAATAATAAATTATGGTACAGCGATAGGACGTGGCATGTATGCAAAGGGAACAAATTAAAATTTGAGATTTTATATTTGGTACACTGAGGGAAAATGTATGGGCTCAGTACAGAGATATTTATGTAAAATCTATGTACTGAAGTTTGAATAGGATTGCCATGAAAGCTTTATTTACTGAGTAAAGTTACGTGTGCTTGTAACATTTTAGTTTATTTACTAAATGATTAAATGAAACCCACCCTCAGTGAGTACAATTTATGTAATCAGTCTATAGAAAATGTATCACTTGCATTGAATACAGGCAAAATTGGCTTAACAGTCAACACATAGCTATTGAGCAGCTACATTAGCATATGTACTGACTAAATATATTCAAAATTCTGAGAGCAAGCAACGTGTATCGTTTCAGTACGATTGTAACAGAGTTTCTTCATCGCATAAAGTTATGTGTTGAGTACAATGCAACGTGTAACCAGTCTTAATTTTATGTGTGCATATCTGAAACTTGGAACGTTTCTTCATTTAACAACACTCATGCTCATTACACGAGTTATGCGATGAGTCTATACAACGTGTGTTTAACATAAATAAATAAATTGGGTGGCTCATGAAGAACCAGGGCCTAGTGACTAACAACTCGCAACCATTCCTGTGTGCGCCGGTCTATGGGAATATTCAACGTATGTAACTAAATGTAAAGACGTTTAACTTATTAACATTATGCACGAGAATGGTTCAATGCTCGCTCGGTGCTTGGAAGGATACCAGTTTAAATCCAGGTTAGTAAAACTTGACATTTTTTCTAATAAAATAAATTTTTATACTTTCAGAATAAAGGGGCAATCAGATGTAGGTACAATCTGTGAAGAAAGAAATTCCCCACAGTAAACTACATATTTATGTAATGAGTACATATTTATCTAATGAGTATATTGTATTCATGTAATGAACATATGCTTTATTTTTAATGTAATGAGTACATATTATTTATGTAATGAGAACATTTATTTATGTAATGAGTACTTATTATTTATGCTATGAGTTACATTGAATACCGCTGAGAAACTTTACAATTTACTCATCACAAAATGTTATGTGTTGAGTGCAAAGCAACGTGTATCCATTTAATATTATTGGTGCAGAATTAAATCATCACATACAATTATAAGCAATGTGTATTCAGTTCATATTTTATATACAAAACTCGAAAAATCACATTTTATTTCAGATAGCCGACACATCTTTATGCGATGGGTCCATAGAATTCTTTATTGAATACATTATGATAAAAATGTATTCAATAAATACAGATTTCATCATAAGTTATTTTTGCAGAAATCTATGGAATGAGTCAACAAATTTATGCACTGAGTACATACATTTTGCCCTCAGTGTAGGCGTGACATCCACCCATTTTGCAGAGTTTAAATTAAATATATAGAGCAGTTGGTTTTACAAAGAACAAAGTTTAAATTATGTGATTTTTTGTGCAGTACTTCTGACTGATGAAAAATGGTAGAACAGTTGGACTTTTTTTCCACCCCACTTTCGCCTGATAAAAAAATCTTTGCAAAAAAAAGTGAAATCACACCAAAAACATGTTAAAAAGAAGGCAAGTTCTTTTATATACAAAATCCTTTGTGTATTCAGCCGTAAAAAGTAGTGAGATAGGAAAGTACGCCAAGTTCTAAGGTTATGACTCATTCAATATTTCAATTATAGTATTATCGTCCGGGCTAAGGGATAAATCACATCTAGGCAAATAACACCAAAGTGAGCCTAGCGACTCACAATAACACCTAGGAGCTTACCATAAAGCATGTATGCAAGTCCTTGGGTTAATGCGCCTAGAGATCACCGGTATTGTAAAAGAAGAAGTTCAAACCATGAAAAACAGGAGCAGGCAAGTGTCGAAAACTTGCGGAGTTTTAACATTTTTCGAAAAATTTAGAGCATTATGGAAGTACTTACTAGTATAAGAGGCACTACCCCGCCAGGCAGTTCCGTTCTGAGCACTTGATGTATGGGTGGATGTTCTGGAGGGAAATGGAACTTAACTGGTACTGTCATGAACAAAGAAGATGCCATGAGAACCCAGTTCAAAAGGCAATAGCACGAGACGTTCCAACACTATCGCGGAAGAAAGGCAGGCGCAAAAACTCCTGGATGAAACAAATGCAACGACACCTGCAATAAGTTGGCCTCAGACATGGAACAATACAAAACCGGGAAGCCTGTCGATGTTTTCTGAGGTCAACCCGGCGAATCCCACAAGTGGAAAATTAAGCGAAGCAGTTGAGTGGGAGAGTTGTGGTCCCCTACGAGATTATGACAATCGCCGGTAAAGCGAAGAAGAAGAAGATGAAGAAGAAGAAGAAGAAGAAGAAGAAGAAGAAGAAGAACATAGTATTATCGAAGAACCTCAAAATTATTAGAGAAATCTGTTATTTAGTGATCACTGACCTAAGCTTGGAAGCATGACGTCTAGTATGTTGGATACCTGAGGCGCATAGCACAGAGTTAGCGACTGGCTTGAGAGTTCCAGAAATCCTAGTACTAATTACCATTGTATTTTCACTACAAAGCTATTTGAGGTGCTATAAGATCGATTAGTCAGCAGCTGTTTTCTATCGACGTTTCATGCAAGCTAATACTAAATAAAAGCTAAAACACCAACTAATCCGTCAAAGATTTTTTTCAGTCCTTTTAGTGTTAGGAATTGAAGTGACAACTTTAACGCTGTGCGGCTTGTAGTTAGTACAAGACGCCCAGGAAGTACACAAATACTGCTTGAATGAAGGATCTTCAGCTTCATCGATAGGGACGTTTGCATTTATGATTCAAGTATAGATAAAGTAGATGAAGAAACAATTTTGTAGTCATATGATCTGGAATATGTTCTATATATCTATCAATTACTGGTAACTTGAATACAATTTTACCAGCCACAATAGGTTAATTAAACAATAAATGAGAAGTTCACGTTGATTGTATGAGCTTGAATTCCACTTACACAGCTTTCCTCGTCTTATTTCTGCCTTACCTTCACCCCAATTATGTTTCTTCGTATACCGTCCCTAGGTTATAATGCAAAACTTGTGATAATCCTTAAACCAAAATTATTTTTCTTCAACCACTTAAAGCCCTTGATTTCGTGTTGCTTATACCACACTACGCTTTTTTTTAGTGTTTATTTACATTTGAATAAAATGTACATTACACAAACAATCGAAGCATAAAAACCCAGCCTTTTCCCCAAATATATACGCTTTGTCGGAATATAACGTGACAGCTATCCGGTAACATGTAGCTATACAATACCAGCAGCCAGCCAGCCAGCTGCCTTTAGGCTTAATTGTCCTTCAACTTCAGGCCAAAAGTTTTTAATTAAATTTCTCGCTTTACTGTGATGCTCTGATGGCTGGTGATGGTCTCGGTGGACTATATCTGGACAAAGAGCAGATCTTCTTCAATTAAATGACCCAACATTAAACTAATAGTTCGACCCACTTATGTGATGACAACTTTGGTCCTCATCATCATCAACGTAATTTTCATGAGGTAATTAATTTCCGTAATAAAATTAATCAAACAAAAAAAAAAGAAAAGGACAATGATGGCTATTTGGGTGAACACCATCAAGAACACGACAGGCGGCCGCGTCGACCACCCAAAGGGTGGTAGACTTAATGTGGCGCAAGAGAACTGCAGCTGTCGGTCGGTCGGTCACGTGTTCGCTCGGTTTAAATAAAAACGAGTAGGTTTGGTAAAAATTTAATAATTTCAACATTCAACTCTTTATCCGGATTGAAAAGTGAACAAACTTCCACTAGTGGTTAACCATTTCCAGTCATATTCGTTTCATAAAAAAGGCATCACAAGGACTCTCCAGCCTCAGGTCCTTGGAGACGAGATCTGATGGTTGGTATACGCTTATATACTATGAACAGAGCATATAAATAATGTTTTCCGTTGAGTACTTTGACAACACGCTAACCAGACTCTGCAGTAAAAAACTTTAACTTCGTCCTTATTCGTTTGGTCGATTCGAAAAAAATATAAAAAAAGAATAAATTAATTACTGAAAATGTTTAAATGTTGAATATTTTGTGTGGCATTTCATGCACCTGGTCTTAACCCTCTCTGCGGGCTATAATCTATTTTACATTACGTATGTCCAGTCTGTAAGAACCCTGCGGATGAATTTTTATCATTGAACCTTTCTTGTCACACCCATCAATAATGTTGCCACTACTTTTGTTTGGGAACATATGAGTATCTACAGTTTTAGATTTTTCACTAACAAAAAGCCTCATTCATACAAGAGGATAAAAGTACATGCATATATTATGTGTATATTTAAAAAATGTTTCATTAGATCAAATTTTTGATTTTTATAGTAAACTTTTCTAGGGATTTATGAAATCAAAACCTCGAACTCAAAATCAAGTTCATGTGTCCACCATTAGTCCAACCATTGAAGCCATTGTTGACCATCAGGGAAAATATTAACTTTTTCTTATAGCAACTTTTTATAGCAACCATCAGGAAAAATTTCTCCAGCACCCCATAATTAATTTTCCATGTCTGCCCAACTAATCAAATTTTTGTCTTCCCAATTTGGGGTTGGATTATTTAATTGGGTTTTTGATGTTTGTTTTAAAAAATAAACGTTGAATACTTTTGTCTAGAGGCTGGACGAAAGATTTTTAAGATCGGACAAAAGTGGACAAGCGGTGGATCCTGATAAACTCTTCCCAGATAATTTAACTTCGGGGATTTGAGTTAACATATCTTTAGTTTTTGCAGAAGTCTGATACTAGACCCAATCTCTGGATTAGAGAAAGTTTAGCATAGTAGACTAACTCCATAAGCGTGTGAAATCTTACCGGGGCTAGTTAGCCTATACTAATTATCATAATCTTCACCTTGTAAATACAACACTCAAAATTCCCATACTTTTAATATGTATTGCGCCATATTACCCAATAGGGTGTGCATTATGGTTTTTGTTAGCACTAAGTCCATTCCCCTCATTAAGGCAGAAGGGACAACTAAAAAAAAAAATACTTAAAACAGATAACAGATAAACAATTATTAAAAAACAACGGTAATATCTACAATGCCCTGTTATACTTTTTTGTAAGCCAAGACATTTTTTAAATTTTATTTTTGAATAAAGTTCTTTTAAGGAACAGTTTTTGAAAAATTAATTCTCAAACTCACTTAAAAAAAAAATATTTTTTTTTTTCAAAATCTTGCGTACCTACTTAGTAGTTATAATAATTATTAATAATAACAATTTTAACCTTATGCCTGTAATACCTCAGGCCTTTTAAATGCAATGCACGGCACTTGTTGTTGAAGGAATAGAAGGAAAGGAAAGATTTTTGTTGGCACGGTGGATTGAGATTTAGATGTTAATTATCTCATGAAATTCCACGAGTGGCATCCAGTTAAAACTAGGGAATATAGAAAAGAATGCTGCCTAGACTGGGGCTCGAACGCACACGTCGAGGTTAGCAGCCAAACAAGGTGCCATTTCCACCCGCTGATTTTGTTTCCAAAATTTAATGATCTTACCAATTTTTAGTCAAATATCCAAAACAGGATGATTCTAGGATTTTTTACTTTTTATGAACTCCATAAAATTTCATGGAATCGTTTTTCCATAAAAATAGTTATCAAATTTGCAAAATTTCCAAAAAAATTCTTACTCAAACTTTTTTCACAACTTAAAAAAAAATAATTTGAAACTATTTTTCAAAGTTTAAGAAATTAATTTCTAATTTTCTATGATTTTGTAACCAAGTAATAGAACCTACAAACCAAACAAAATCATCAACATTTTCGCTTGGCCAACCCCCCGCCCCCACAAAACAACTATGCGTATGCCACTGGCACAAAGAGCAGCACTGATGCCTGATTGCAGTCGCAATGAATAATACCATCTAAATGTACATCCATATGTAATTAGAATCGAAAAAAATAGATAAAAGTATTTTTTGTTACATTGTGATAGTGGGTTATAATAAGATGGGTTTATGCCCACCTACTCTAGCGTCGGCCGCCACTTTGAAAACACCATAAATAGCTACAACTGAGACTACCATTTATGGGTTTTATATAATTAAAGGATGCATTTTACATATAAACAAACATGTATGTACAAAGTCTTATAACAACTAAAAATAAATTATTGCTATAAGAGCCATTTTCGAGAAAAATAAGTTTTTTCAACATTTGTATGGCAGAGACCGTTATTTTTGAATCTAGAAACATGTTTTCTTCAAGTATTCAAGTATTTTAAAAATATTGACCAAGTCGCTTTAAAAATATTTGGTTTAAAAAAAAAAATATTGTTTTTTTAATTTTCAAACAATTTTTTTTTTTAACTTTGTTTCACAATAATATTTCTTCTTTTTAGAAGAATTACCATAAAAAAATGAAAAAATAAAATAATACGAGTACAACTTTTTTCGAAAAAATCATAATCCACAAAAGTGGTTGTACTGTAGGTACCAAACTAACCAATTTTTGAAAATATAAAAATTATCAAAAAGTAGCATTTTCTTATTTTGATTATTTGAAATACTATGTTTCAAGTTTGAAGAAAATCCCTCAAGCCCTTAAGGCTATAGGGGCGAGGACAGACAGACACTTTTTTGCGTTCTCTATAATCGTTATACTAAGGAAAATTAATTATCTCGAGTTCGATTTTTTTAACGAATCCATTACATGCCATATAGTACCTATGTACATACATATATCACAAATAAAAATAAAATGCACGACTGGATCGCAATAACTTGCTCTTGTAGTTAACAGCTAGAATACAGCTAGACATTGACTATCTATGTTAATGGTTCATTATTTCATTTAAGATTTGGTATTGCCGGAATAAGGTTAATGTTATTGTATTAATGTTGTTTAGCCTCCAAACACTGTACACTGTATACAATTTTATCTTTTTAGTATTTATTGTTTAATTTATTATTACTTATAATAAAGTTTTTCTTGCTTTTTATTGTTAGATCCTGATGATGGCACTTGGTGCCGAAATATATAGATCTCAGCAAAAATAAACTTATGAGTTTTATTCGAAATAATTTGGAGGCTAAACAACATTAGTACAATAACAAGTTCACTATTTCATTTAATTATTGATTTAAAAAAATTAAATCAATAAAAGCAAAAAACTAACTGAGTTCAAAATCTTTTAATACCATAAAAAGCAAACAGAATATTATATTTTTTGTTTATATTTTTTTTTTTGATTTTTTTTTTGTGATCAGCCCGTAATAAATGTTATACCAATTTTTTATTTTCTAAATAAGGAATAAGCTTAATATATTTCTACCCCTTATAATAATATATAAGTGTGGTTTTAAGGGTCGTTTTATAAGTTGTTTTGTCTTACTTTTACGGATTGCAAACGAACCTTAAAAACAATAACTATTTTTGTTCTGATAAATAAGGTAAAAATTCATATTTTTTTGCTTTTCTCCAGAGATGATTTTGACAACAAAAATATTATTTAAAAACCAATATTTGTATTTTTTACAAATTAAATACTCCAAAAACTGCTTTTTGCATAAAATTGTTCCTTGCGACCTCTAAAAATATTTTTAAAAATCAGAAAAAATTCAGGTAGTCCGTCATGGATTCAAAGAACTTAATTCCAAAAAATTGCTTAAATCGAGCAAAAAATACGCAAAATATTAAAGAAAAACTATGGAAAAAAGGCATTGTGACCCTAAAACTCATTTTAATCAAAATTAAATAACTTTTGTCACACAGCGAATTTGGACAAACAGTTTACGGATAATGAATGCATAAGCATGTACCTATATAGGATATGAAAGCCGGTCTTATTGGTGCTGGGCCCAATTTGCCCATTGTCCTTTGACTTGGTCATGTTCAAAATATTAATTTTTCAAAAACAAAAACAAATATATATTTTTTTTTAAATTTTGGTTGACAATGATGTAAAAACTTTGTAGAAGCTTGACCATAAAAAAATTGTAACAGAAGCTCTTTCGATAAAATCAAAAATCAAATGACAAAAAAAAAAAATTAAAAACTAAATCCGAAAAAGAAGCCTCCTCTATTTTAATAATTAAATAAAACTTTCCTTTTTGCTATAAAAAATAGTTTGGTCCTAAAAAAAAAAAAATACTGTAGGCATATTACTCAAAAAACAGAAGGTACCAAATTTGAAGAAAATCCATTTAGCCCGATAAGGCTAGGTGCTCGGACAGAAAGAAAAGACAGACAGACAGAAATGCGAGACCAACTTTTTTTTGGCGTATAATAATTTAGCATAATTTTAGGGAAAATTGTTATACCGAGTTCGATTTTTTTTTTTACGAATCCAAAACTTGGTTTATAGTGCCTTTATTGCAAGTTAAAATTATTTCAAGGTTGCAGTAAGTTATAAATTGCTTAGTGTTGCACATATTATGTACCTATAATTTGTATATCAAAATATTTAAACGATTGTATTACCTGCTGTAACAATAGTATGGACAAATCGCAATTACAGACAGCGGAAAAGTCCATATTACCAATAGAAAACACCTTATTGGCAACACTGATCAGCCATTCAGTAAATTGAGCCAGCACTTCCCGATTTTTCCCATAATACCCAGTAGCAGACAAAGCGAAAGTCTCGTATCTGTGCCTTGTTGTCCGAACAATAACAATTAACTGGATGTCGGGGCCGGTGGTAATCAAAAGCCCATCAAAACAATTTGTATAATGTCTACGCGACATCTGCCCAAATTACGTACTGCGTATAGGTACACCAAAGACAACAACTTCGCGTCGTCGTCGTCGGTCATTTTGAAACGTGCGTCGTGTGCCCCCCTCTTCATAAACTTGGTACGAGGTATGTGAGGCTACTTTTTTGGGCCAAATATTATGCCACCATACTTCTGTATGTCATGGTGGCATCTACGTGACTTAGTTTTATTGTTATGCAAAAAAAGCAAAAAAAAAACAAAAATAAAATAAAAAATTCGAATCGAATCGAATTGATATAAAAGTGATATGCATTCGATGAAGGAGTATCAATCGTAGTTTCGCAGCTCATCCGAATTTAACTTGTATCTTATCTTTCTTCCCAAAGAAAACAAATAAATAAATAATTCGCAAATCACAATGAAAGTCATATTGGTAAGTGCTCCTTTCCAGTATGAATGTTTATTTGTGTGTGAGTGACTGTGTGTAGGTGTATACACATTTTGTGAAAGTGAACTTAAAAAGGATTTGTGGAAAATCCCTATACTGGATTGTCAATGCCATAAAGGATTAAAATGAGGCTTTTATATTTTGAAAGTGAAATATTGTGACTTTGGTAAAACGAAGCAAACAAAAAAAAAAAAAAAAGAACAAGAAATATTTATTTTGTATATTAAGTGAAAGCAATCCAATTTATTAAATCCCTCCATTGATGAGAGAAAATGATATCTTTGCAACAAAAAAAAAAAAATTACGAAAACAAACTGTGCATCATGGACATTTAAAAAGAAAAATATACCTACCAACTTATAGATAGATGAAGATTCAAAAGAATTTCCGATACCACATACAGAGTGTTCATATATTCATATACCTATCTACTTTTATTAAAATATGTGTGAAGTGAAAGTGACTTATAAGAAAAAATAAGCAATGCTCACACATATATGGTGACTTAGGCAAAAACCCAAAGTAGGATTTAGTGTAATACTTCCTTCAGTTCGATATACAAAAGAAATGAAAAATAAATATCCTGTTTAGCGAAGTTAAAAAGAAAAAAAAATAATAATAAAGATGAAAATCTACTTTGTGTGATGAAGTCCTCTATGAATAATGAAAATCTTGAAGAAAAAAGTGAATTTTGGTTCCTTAAAGTGCAAAAAGCTTAATCATCTATCATGTTGATGTGGGCCTTCAGGAATATTTCGATCTGTCTTGATTTATCTGAAGCTATACCAACAATTGAATGGATTACTAGCATGTATAATACAAATATTTTTTTTTTTAAGTCTTGAAAAGGAAAGGATACAAATTTAAAAAAAAATGGCTTAGTTACCTACTTTTGGATTTATCAAATGGAACACCTAGGGCCCTATTCACCAACCAATTTCAATTTTGCACTTTTCTACAAAAATAATTGCCAATAATTTTTACAGTATGTACTTTTATAAAGTCTTTCGCCAAAATTTCACAACTTTTCATTCGTATAAATTTAATGGGTTAAAGAAAACTGAAAATAATAATAATTGGTAATTGGTTGTAAATAGTATTTTTTTTTACATGCACCCAGAAAAAAAAATTCATTGTAAAATCAACATGAAAAATTATTGATTTCGATAAAAAAGATGAATTTTTCATTCATTGGATTTCATTTCGCTTTTACATGTTTTCGTTTTATTTTAACATTTCAAAATATTAATTTAAGACTAAAACCTGTTAAATTAAAGTTGAAATACAAGTTAACCGGAATTTCATTTTGAATTAATCGTTGTTCGCTTTGTTTTAACTTTGAAGTCATTGAAGGCATTGTTATTCAACATGAAGATCGTGGTGATTTAACATGCTGACCATGGTGATTTAACATGAGGATCATCGTGATTCAATATGATGATAGTAATGATTAAATATGATGATCATATTGATTCAACATGATGATCATGGTAATTCATATTGATGCTCATTGTGATTCAACATGATAATCATGGTGATTTTACATGCTTACCATGGTGATTCAACATGATGATCGTCGTGCTTTAACATGATGATCATATTGATTCAACATAATGGTCATGGTAATTCACATTGATGCTCATTGTGATTCAACATTATACTCATAATTATTTTACACGCAGACCATGGTGATTCAATATGATGCTCATGGTAATTTAATATGATGTTCATTGTTGTTCAACATGATGATCGTGGTGATTTAACATGATGAAAGTGATGATTTAGCATGATGATAGTAATGATTAAACATGATGGTCAAGGCGATTCAACATGATGATCGAAGTGATTTAATAAAATGACCATGGAAATTAAACATGAATATCATCTTGATTCAACATGATGATCGTAGTAATTTAACATTAAATCATAGTGGTCAGCATTCATTTTCTATGGATTCCATTTTAATTTGCAATTTTTTTTTCATATTATTTCAAAATGAAAACATATTGGTCAACTATAAACACGATGGGACATATTCATAGTCACAGATAGACCCAGGTTTAACTAAACCACAGTTTAAGACAATTTTGGCTCAATGCCAACTTGGTATCCTACACAAATAGCACTTGGTATCCTACACAAATAGCTTCAAATATTTTGAAATGAGAAACTTAAAAAAATAGAATCAATTTCCAAAAATTCAACTTAACCTAGGCTTAATTTAGACCCAGCTCTAAAATTACTGTGCATACGCCCCCATATCATTTTAACATGATCTAATATTGATTTACTTATACAAAAATCATGTTAACATAATACGAATGCTCTATGAAAAACATTGGTAAAACATGTTCATTTATTATTGTTTTTATCGATTATACTATTAAATCGACATACTATTAAATTTCATATTTCTATGAATTTTGAGAAGATTTGTTTTTGGACCATAATCAAACGCTCGTTTTCAACACGACGAGATTAGCAAAAAGCAAGTCAACAGGAAATTATTAAGATAATAAAAAAACACCGAAGTTCATTTTTTCTATACCTATTCTCCAGTTTCAACCTGATGCCTTCCGTGGTTTCATGGGATAAATAACACCATTTGTGCCCACAAAAATTCTTTTTTTTCCTTCTATTCCCTCTAACTAGTACCATGCAATGCATTTAAAAGACCTTAGTTCTTACAGGCATATAGTTAAAATTAGTAAATTATTATTGAAAAAAATATTTTCGTTATTAACTTCATAATCACTCTAATATAGAAGTTCAGGAATGGATTGAACACAGTCACTAAAAATGTCGAAAATTTCAGCAATTTTTGTTGTTGAAGCTTTATAAGTTCCATTCTTCTTCTGATTAAATTAATAGCCTTAACTGCTGACTTGCCAAGTTGATATGAAGTTAGTGAAGCACCTCCTCAAAAAGAGGTAAGAACTTTTTATTTTGAATAGTCAATTGTTTTATAACTTGCAGTTATTTTGTCGTAAATAAGTTGTGATGATTGAAATTTTGGCGTGCAGATTTTTAAAATTTTATTTCCTCAACATATTCGAAAATAGCAAACTACTACAGTAGAAGTTAGAATTTATTGTATGGAAATGTTTATTGCTTAATGAATTTTCACAACTAATATTTTGCTTAATTGGTTGCAACAACCAAAGGAAATATTAAACGATAAACACAAACCGAAAATGTTGTTTCGCTAATTAAAAACTCATATTTAAAAATTTATTTATGTTAAATTTAATAATTTTTCAATTCTATGGATAAAGCTGATGGTTTTTTATTAATAAGGACATACTACCCTTTTGACATAGTCATGATGAAAAAAATAAACAAGCTAGTCATCTATTGCGTATTTGAAGTAACTAAAAATGATTTTTAGTTACTTGTGGGACTTCGCACACAAATTTTCCTATATGTTACATACTAAATATAGTTTAGATTAGTATAGATTCTAATTTCGTGGATTTTTGTTTAAATTGTAAGATCCCCATTGTTAAAGTTCTAGGTAAAAAAAGAAAGATGAAAACATATAACATTTTCGAATTGGTCTTCTTTGCGAGTATGAAAATTTGGTTTGAAGTTATAAATAAAAACATATAAAATAAAATTAATTTTATTTTTTAAAAACACTAGTTATCATAACAAATCTAATAAAGCAAGAAATGTACACTCGAATTGTAACCACTTTTTGGAAAATTAATAAATTCATTTTTGCCTTCACAAAAAAAAGCAAGTACCAAGAGTACACGGAGCAATTCAAGGCATATAAACAGAAACAAATTTGGTGAGAAATGATTTCAAATCATCGTTCATATGTATTTTATTTCATTTTTCAAGTTTATGTCCAAATTGTTAACCGTTCATGTTTTGAAGCATTAGACCTTTTATTTATCGCCTTTTATTCTGCCTACTATGGCTATGATACCAAAAATTTAAAATATTCTATTCGTGTACATTTTTAAGTTATGTAGCTTCTATCACATAAAAAAAAGTATTTAATAAACTACATTTATTTTCTTAATAAAATTTAGACATTCATGGTCTGATTTGACTTTGCCAATGGAATAACAATTGTTTATGTATATTTTGCACTACTTTAAGTTCAAATATTTTTTTAAATGAAGTGAATTTTATTGAGGCTAAGGTTTTAGAATAAATTATAAAAAAAAAAAATAAATATGACATTTCAAGGATAGAGAATAAAGAATATCAGTTGGTTATTTCTGTCTTTATATTCTCTCAGCATTTCAGTTAGAAAAAAAGGTCATTCGTACATTCATACAAACTTCATTTTATCGAATATATTATTTACAAGTATATTGGTGACTGCGTCGTCATAATTTAGTTTAATAATTTAAAAAAGAATATGGGCATTTTAAAATCTATTTAGCAATTAATTTCTTGATTAGCTTGAGTGTATTGCAAATGCGTAAACAAACTAAATAGGAAATACAAAAATTATTTATTTTCTTCAATTAAATATTGAAATCACATTCAATTTCAAACTTTTTAAGTCCCTTTCGATAAATTGACAACAGCACCGCCTATCAGTCAATTGTTTATTTTACACGACAGAAATCAACTCAACGTGTACAAACAAAAATTTTGTTAATTGCTAAAAATTCGATTAAGCAATAAAAGTACGTACACGCCGTAGTGTACCCCTGTAAAATGGTCGTTTTTAGGGAGAATTAAACTTAGGAGGAAGTAGAAAAGAAAATGTATGGTAATGGAAATATAAAAACGTATGTATAGGGTGTCCCAACAAGAGCGCCTGATATAAATTTGCCGCCACTTTGTTAATACGAGTTGTACGGTGATTTTTTTTTCACAGTAG
The DNA here is from genome assembly GCA_949320155.1 of Melangyna quadrimaculata. Lineage (NCBI taxonomy): Eukaryota > Metazoa > Arthropoda > Insecta > Diptera > Syrphidae > Melangyna > Melangyna quadrimaculata. The sequence goes on from OX439483.1 coordinate 382,079,465, forward strand.
TTGAGTTGACAGTACGTGAGTAAAGATGTTAAGAATATGGAGAAGTATTTAAACCAAATGCGTTTAATTATAGTAAAACACATTAAAAAATGGTGAAAGTTTTGCGAAAACAGTTCGCCAATTAAGTAAAATTTTCGGTTGTAATAATGCGCCAAATGAATGGACAGTGAGGCGGCAACCAATGCATCCGCAAGTAACTGTTTGGTGTGCATTTTGGGCTGGCAGAGTAATTGGGCCGTATTTCTTTGACGAAATTGGCGAACAGTTTTCGCAAAACTTTCACCATTTTTGTAATGTGTTTTAACAATATAATAAAATAAGCTATTTTATAACCAATTATACATTTGTAAAAAAATTGGATTATTTTCAGCCAACATAATAAGACTTTAATAACCAATTTCAGAAGTGATTTTTTTCTTATTTCTATAAAATCAGTTTTTTGTTAAAGCCAGTTGTAAACTCAATGTTTAAAAAAAGGTTATAAATTAACCAGAAAATTGAAAAAAAAAGTTACTTTATGGTAAAATTAAACCTGGTTTAAAATCAAGGTTGTACAAAGGAATTTTGTAAGCCAAATTTTAACGCAGTTTTTTTTTTTAAACCGAGGAACAAAGAGAATATTTTACCAGAAATGAAGTTAAGTCTTATTTTATTTTTTTTTTTTACCGACAAATTACACTCAGTTACAAAATAACTAATTTCTAGCCATTTTATGACCGTTATTATTCCGAGTTATATTATTAACGCGGTTATTTTGTTACTAAGGTTACAAGTTGTTGCTTTGGTTATGGTAGTAGATAAGGTTTAGGAAGAAGTTTTTGTTGTGCTTATTTTTGTATATCTAGCTCGTTCTTATATTAAACATTTTAGTAAATCTAGCGACCTCATTAAGTTATTAAAATAGAAAATTAAGCAACTTATATTAATACTGGCAGGAATAATTCCTCTCGTGCTTATTTTGTATACAGAAGTATACCGCCCAAGGTACTCCGCCTTGACTACCTTGCTGAAAGTTTAACTTTACTTTTTCTATTAAAAATGCACCTACTTTCATTTCGAAAATGGTATGAAATTATTATTAATGGTTTTATATAAGGGTTAGCCGTACACATTTTTGACCAAACAGTATTTTGTCTACGAAATTCAACTAATGTATGTGTAAGAGTCAGCTAGAAATACCCTGCCGCACTTCCATCTGGCAAATATACTGTCTACGCCCTTGGACACTCTATAAAATATAAAATTCCAAAAACCAACCCTATTCAATGTCTAAGCCTTTATTAACTCTTTTAGGTATATTTAATAAATTCCTTTTTGTGAGGACAAACAAAAAGAAAAAACGAAAACACAAACTCACACTCACCCTTCCCATTCTTTTATATTCCAATCCCATTGTCACAAATTGACTATACTATAAAAATTGTTATTACATTTTTATTTGCTCTTCCTATTGCTATATTATTCTTCACGATCTGTTTATTCTTTATGGGTATATGTAACCATTAAGCATCCGTATATAATTTCGCAAAACAATTTCAAAATTCAATCCTATAAGACCATCAATCTGTTGATGTTCCCTCCATAACACCAATATAACATCAATTGAATTTTTTTATAAAATCATTCACAAATAAAGAGAAAGAACTAAAAAAAAAATAAATCGAAAAATCTGGTCCTCAAGTGTAATTTGCAATGCAATTGTAAACATTTTTTACAACATGGTAAGGATTTTTTTTTATAATGTATAGTATAACCTCTCCCTCTGTACTATACCTACCCCTCCATTTTCTAACTCTTCATCCAGCCTCATGTTTGCTGTATATAAAAATAAGGCTAAATCCAGCAGACGGACATAAATATTGGGAACAATATTATACACAGTAGGGTAGGTATAAGACTCGGCCCGGGACAAATGGAGTGGTAGAAGGGAAAAAGCCATCATATATTTGCATTACTGATTTAACCCCAATGTTGGCGGTCGGTGGTGAAAATCGATACTTTATTGCCGTTGCAAAATTCGAATTGAGATAAAATTGATATCCTTTTTACGTTAAATGACATTTTGGCTGCCATCAGAATCCCTTTCTTTTTTTTTAAGTGCCGCTTTTCTCTCTCGCTGATGATGGGCTGTTTGTTTTCTGTTGTTGTTGGTTGTATGGTGGGGTTAATATTTTTACTATACACACTGTATAGGTAAACACCCTCGCAGCCTCTATACCACCATAGTATTTCCAACCCATTCCTGCTGTCTGTTTTCTGTTATGTGAAAAACAGGACATTGTGACATTATTTACAGCCTTACTTGAAAAGCCATACACAGCGCTGTGTACCTATAATATAGACCGCGACTGTCATGTATATTATAAGGTTCGGCTGTAGAGTAGAGCCGCCCGACTATATACAGAACGATGATGATTATTATTATGGTTAATTCCGCTATTGACGTGACTGTTACATGTAATTTTGTGCCACCAAAGGCAAGAGTTTTTTGTTCGCTGATATTTTTTTTATTACCATCGTGTTTTCAATTATTCAGATTTATGTCCGCATAAAAACCGGGTCAAAGGAACTCATTGGTTGGGCGAACTGGGGTTATTGAAAGATTCCTTGTGGTTGGAATATTGTATGTACCTTTCACACAGTTGTTGTTGTTATTTGGTAGGTTGGTATAGCTCTCTAGCTGCCTATCGAGCTGCACGCTTAACGATGGATTTTTAATATTAAAAGGAAGCACATCAGGTGTATATTTATGGGGTATACGATTTATCCTTCCCAAAATACAAAAAAAAAAAAAAAAAATAACACAGGTAACAATACGAGTTTTTCCTTTGAATTGTTATAATTTGTGAAGGGTCCACCTCCCTTCACACACTTACACTTACATACACATAAAGAACATAAAAATATTTATTTTCTTTTATTAAACTTTTTTTTTGTCGAATAAGATTGATCTTGATTTTATTTTATGGACTTCGCGCAACATAAAGATTTTCGATTAGCAACTTTAATAAAAAGTTGATGTTTGAAAGATGGCAAAGCTGGCCAAGGCAGACATAAGGCAAATGAATTATATGCTTATACGTTTATTTAAAAGCTGGCGCGGGTAAGGCGTTTTAAGAAAGATCAAGATTGATAGGGTATGAAGTCGTATTTGTGGAAGTGATGTTTAACTATTCGATTTTTAATTTGTGGGAACATATATACATTTAAAAAATTAAGTAAACGACTGGATCGCACGACCTTGCTTTCGTAGATAAAAAGTTTGACTTATTTTGAAATACACCCGTTTTCAAAAAAAAGAATTTACAAAAAAATTAATTGGTTAGGCCATTAACGATAAATTTGATAAGTTTTATGGCAGGTAATATATTTAAGCCATGTCCTAAACATTATTTCCAATGTTTTTGTTATTAGAATCATTAACGCCGTTTTGAAGATACATAACTTTTTACATAGTATAGTTGTATGACAAATAGCGTTATTTTTGGAGTTATAAAAAAATAATTTCTGCTCTTTCTCTAGTTTAAAGAAATTCGCTTGAGCAGCTTAGGCTACAGGTTGAAGTATAGACGGACATAATGACAGAATTATAGGACCCACTTTTTTTGCGTTCTCTATGATCGTAATGTTAGGACTGGTTAATGTCTCAAATTTGTTTTTTTTTTTACGATTCTAAAACTTGCCCTAAATTTCATAAATATCACAAATAAAAACATACAAATTGCCAACAAAAAAAAAATACTTCTCAATAGATTACTCTTTTGGTCAGCGTTACCGCCTAAAATGAATTTAACGTTAAATGTTTTTGGAAAAATCGTCAGTTTCGTACCATAAAATTACTCAAGTTTTTCTGTTTTATTTTTTCAAAACTAAAACTTGATGTAACAACAAAAAAACTAAAAAAAAACCAACTTTTTTAGTATACTGTCTAAAAATAGAAGATTAAGCAAATCTTTACGTCATTTGAAAGAATTTTTATTAAAATATCGTCAGAAATCGCACTTATGTATTTCATTACAATTTTCACTATACCCATCGATAAATTTCAGTCAAATTATGCAAATAAGAAAATAGTGCCATATTGGAATTTGTCGTTCCACTAAGGAATTTTTATGTCACATCGGCAACACGGTTTTGAGTACCACTGTGCTGCTGACGACCTAATTTGCGGGCTATGGCCATACCCACCTGGGACTCGGCCCTTTGTTCAAAAAAATAGACACAAGTATTACAAAACCGGGGTGGAGTCCTCCATTTTGTTTCCAGTTTTGAATGTTTTCAGCTAAATCAATTAATTTTGACCTTAGCTTTATTATTCACTGGAGTTGATATTCGCAAAAAAAAAATATTTTCAATTCAGCTTTATACAGATTTATTTCACATTTATCGAGTACCTATGTATTACATTTTTGTACCCAAGTTTTGTATGAATATTTTATAACGAGTTGTAGTAATCCAAAAAATATTTTCATTAAAGAAGAAATAACCTCAATTCCAAAAAAGCATTTCGCCCAGATTCGTCATTGCGCTCATCAGTTAGGTGTTTTCGTACTTGGTCTATGTATGTATATGTTTTATCGACTCTTATATAAATCACAGCATGAATGTACCTCGAAAATAAATGCCCGTGATCAGGTGTCAGTCTGATTATAAAAACTACGAATATCAAGTTAAATTGAATTTATTTTGGAGAAGTGGCAGCAACTTTGGAAATGAGGAGGAAATAATATTTGTTTATATTAAATAAATAAATAAATTGGATGGCGCAACAGCTCGTAAAGAACCAGGGCGTAGTGACTTAACTCGCAACCATTTTTGTGTGCGACTGTCGATAGAAATGGAAGGGACCTACAATTGTATGCCGAATCCGAACGGCTAGACGAAAAGCACTTATTCATGACAAGTGATACTCTTGGAGGATTTGTCAATTCCTTGCAAGAGGCAGTAGCCCTGAAAAAAAACTTTAGTTTTCTTAGGTAGACGAGGCTGGGAAGTGAACCCAGACCTCCAACGTGACAGTCGAACGCACTTACCATTACGCTCTACGGGCTACTACAATATCTGTTCATCCTAATTTGTATTGAGTCAAAAGCTTAAAATGAGAAATGTATTAAATTTAGCCTAGCTTGTCAACGCCATAGGTGTTCTGAAAGAAGAAAACGCTCGCGAATTCATCAATATATTCTTACTTACTTTACTTTTGATGGCGCTCACAGCCCAGGATGGGCTTCGGCCTCAACTAACTAGTTCCTCCAGCCAGCTCTGTCCCTAGCTAGCCGCTTCCAGTTGCGCACACCGAGTGCTTTGATGTCGCCATTCACTTGATTGCGCCACCTGTTACGGGTTCTTTCTCTGCTGCGTACCCCATCGGGGTTGGATTCGAAGACTCGTCGGGCAGGCGCGTTGCTGTCCATACGCTCAACGTGCCCCAGCCATCTCAGCCGCTGTATTTTTAACTTTTTGACCAGGTCAACGTCGCTGTATAGCCCGTATAGCCCGTATATATATATATATATATATATATCAATATATTCAGTATTGTTAATACTGAATGACGTTTGACTAAAATAAAAGCCAAATCGTTTAGTATTCGATCAATTTACTCAGTCGAATCAAAAACACTCGAATTCACTCGAAACCTGAGGTGGAATCGGCTAATAAGTGATGGTTGATAATCAAATTTTTTGTTTGTCGTTTTGATGATTGCTTTCTCTATATTTGGCTATAGAATTAAGAGAGAGACAATCATCAAAAATTGATAATCAAATCAGGTGGGATTAAAAGTAAATCAATCGATAACTTCACAATGATTCGTGTGCAATATTTTGTTTTTGGTCAACAAAAAAGGTGTATGCAGTTTTATTAATATGTACCTACATATCTGCTCTTTGGTCACAACTGAGTTTTGTATGGTTTGTAGTAGATTTTCCCGCAAATTTGGTACTAAAAAGTTTTCCGAACGAAATTGTTATTTTTAAGAAAAATTATGAACCATGTTTCGAAAACGGCAGTGCTCTTTCAGCTTTGCTCGAAACACGATCAACGTAAATTAGTTATTGGCATTGGATATAAATTTTATGTTTGTATGAATGAAAATTTTGTATTTTTGTGAATTAAATTTTAATTCAAATTTCAGATTATTTCTTTTTAAGGAGATAATAATTAAGCATTTTTTTGAGGGATTTTTAAAAAGGAATGCTAATATTTTAGGGTAGTTCATTGGAGCTTAATTTTTAAGGTTAAAGTAATTATAATACAAATTGTATGCACCTACATATGTAGTAGGATTGTAGGTATACTTTTACATATGACCAATTGTGGTTGTTGATTGTTGCAAGATCAATAAACTTTTTATTTTAGATTATCGATCGCTGATTATTGTATTTCATACTGTGTTTGTGAGTTTTGGTCGAAATTTGTCGATTATTGTAATTTTATGACGAATAAAAAATGAAGTTAAATCGTTATCAATATTAAGAGTTCTATAAGTCAAAATACGGCACTTATTCCCATTGATAGGTTAGATTCTAACTTTTTTTTTTAATGGTAAAAAACAATTTATCTTCATTTCTACCATTTTTTTGTCCACAACTCTTAAGTACCTACCTACCTAAAAATGTTCTGGAGGTTTTTATTACACAACCACGACAACCTATCAATATTTCGTGGTTTAACTACAGTGCGTTAAAAAACTTCGCTGTAGTTCAGAGAGTATAGTATAAGTATAACAAATTTTAAAAAAGAAATTGAACAATGTCCTTATCAATTGTTATTTTAGATCAGAATATTGCAGTCACTTACCTAGAAAGAAAGAAAAATCGGGTTAGATATTTAGATTTAAACGAAAAAAAAAAAATGTAGAAAATCACATAGTTTGCAAAATGATACGTATGATGATTTTGTTTATTTGAGTGTGTTTGGCTTTTTTTAATACCGAAACGGCTTTTTACCGAAACGGAATACAATTTTTCCAATAAATATGATATAATGAAAATTCAATGAATAATAAAAATTCCATGAACAGATCAACAGTTTAACAAGTACTGTAATATTTTGAGTTTCAATAAGAAAAATAAAAAAAAAGAACTTGGGTCAGATCTAATGTTTTCTTTTTTAGTATTCATTGTTCTTTGGTACTTATTCCCTGTCAATTTATTTCAAATTCACCATTAATGCAATGTATTTCATATCCGTAGAACCTCTTTTTCTCATGTGTTGTGTTGCTATGTGGCGTATAAAATAAACGAACTGACAGCGACACACGACTCTACAACACAAACACGAGACAGGTTATATCAAAATGACTGAGTTTTTCCAAATTTTAGTTTCTTATTTCATTTTAAAGTAGTTGCCTGTAGCGTAATGGTTAGTGCGTTGGACTGTCATGCTGGAGGAATGGGCTTAATTTTTTTTTTCAGGACAAGATACTGCCTCTTGAACAGAATTGACAAATCCTCCAAGAGTATCACTTCTCATGAACTTGTGCTTCTCATCCAGCCATTCGGATTCAGGATACAATTGTAGGTCCCCTCCATTTCTGTCAACACGCGCACACAGGAATGGTTAAGACTTTTAAGTCACTAGGCCCCCGTCCTTTAAGAGCTGTTGCAACACCCAACTTAATTTTGTATTTCATTTAATATGTCTAACCATGACTTATTTCTGCTCTTAGCATTCAAATTCTTCTTCTTTAATTATTTTTCGAAAAAACGTTAGGTATACCTACCACCAATATGAAAGTTCTAGAGGGCGTATAGCTAAAAGAAAATCCTTTGTCAAAGTTTTATTTTAAAACCCACTTCTGAGCTCATTTTTCAACATTTCCCATTGATTTCTTTTCAATGTATGTTCGGTTCGTATGTACGCAATCTGAATGAAGATTGACTAACGTTACCCATTGTCATCGTTACAACTTCAAAAGAAAATCAGCAGCAATATCAATTTAACAACGCGCACAATCATTTACGATTACATGCGAGTGAAACCTCTATGCTTTGCCATTGAAAGTGCAGGAGGGCATTGACACCAAAATCCCATATGTCTCATTCGAGAAATTTATAAAGGATCATTTCGTCCTTTTTTTTTGCGTTTCTACTTCTAGATATTGATATATGTTTGTATACATATACATATCTACTACTACTTCACAAACACTCTACCACAAACTATTATACTGTTACATTCTGCACAAATATTATTCCTCTTCTCTCCAATCAATCTTACTTCGATCGAAATAAAATGAGCACAGGATTATAAGGGAATGACATTTTGGTCCTTTTTCAAAAAATAGAAGTAAAAGTAGAGTAGGAATAGAAGAAGAAGATGGAGAGGTAAAGGAGACAAAAAAAAAATCCAATAGTAATGCTTCAAGCTCATCTAAAGAAAAGGCGGCTGGCTTGAATCGAACAAGTTCATTTCACTTCTTTGCTCTTGCAAAATAAACGCTTCGTCCTGTGGGTAGAAGGACTATTTTTAACAAGAGAAATATATGTACTTACAAACATATCTGTATATCTTCTAACAATTTGAATTTGTGTCTTTGCCTTTGCCTGGCTTTGGAAGGCTGGGTGTGTTTGTTTGTTTAACTATCGAGCTTGTGATGGTGGAATTAAAAGAAGGAAAGAAAAAAAAAAAAAAAAGAGAATAAATATTCGAACGAAATGAGACTTAACTGGGACTAAGGATAATCACCCCCCAAATCCGATTTTGATATGTGTATCTAACGAAAATAAAAACAGATCAAATGAAATTGAATGAGATTCTCTCAGCCATCATCAAGCTATAAACGAGGCGGGGGAAATAAAGATGAAAAAGAAACAAAAACCAACAAAAAAAAAAAAAAAAAAAACACCAAAAGGACCCTCGGCCTTGGTCTTTGCTATAGTGGTTCACATTTTATCCCTTTTGTGAAGGTTTTTTGATTTTTTTCTTCTTTTTGAATTTTTTGTTTTGTTCATTGTATGGCTCTTATTTCCAGTTGGGTGGTGAACCGTTTTTTCCCCCCGCCCGACCCTAATACTTCGTTAGTTTCCACTAGTCATGTGTGTGGCTTCTATTTGTTTGTCGTTCTCCCTAAGATAGACCACTGCCAATTCTAGCGCTCGAATTGAGTACCTACTTCGCGAATGCGAACTCCCCCCTCCACCAACACCCCCCCCACCCGCTCTTCTCCCAACTTTGAATCAGGATTTATCGATGAGACCAATACAAATACAAACACACATGCCTCAAGTGGAATCCCTTTGAGAAACAATACTATAGGGACTATATTTTCAAAGCACTACTCTCCTATAACGTATGGATGTATAGCTAGTTTCAGTTATGCGAAGTAGGTATTTCCTGTTCGGGTGGTGATGGTGAGGGGAATGGTAAATAACGATTATTTGACTGGTTTTGTAAAGGAACCGGTTTGATCTGTTTGTGTTTATTTTCCCGAAAACCACAACAAAAAATAAAAAGAAAAGAAAATTGAATGACATTTCCTGAGTTCAAAACAAAAAAACACAGACGAAAATTTAGCTTTAAGAAAATTCAAGTGTACCTAATCATTATTCAAAGTTAATGAATTGTTAAGAAATGACAACGACGACGACGACTGGCAGCTTACACAAAGTTGCTCTTATAAACCAAAATAGTCAAAACGGAAGACATTATTTTCTTATAGATGCTCGTACATATATTTCATTATGTACTTTGATAAATGTGCGGATAAACTCTCTTGTTGGGGGTATAACTGTTTGTTTATGAATTTTTATTATATCTATTTGATGAAGATATTAATGAAATTCTAATCAAAATTACTCATCCATGTGATTTTGGCTTGAGAATTTATTTTTTTTTGTCTATTGATTTCAATATTCTGTCAAAATATCGGTTTTATAGATATTTCGTATAATAATAATTAATTTGTTATTGCAAAATGGAGAGCTTGAAAAATAAACAAAGTGTTATCGACCATTTAATAGCTGATTTTTGAAATTATTGTTGTTTTGACGGTAATATATTTTCATAATATTCAATAAATTTCTTAGACCGAACGATTTTGCAGACAGCGTTCAAATTAAGAACTATAAATTTATTCAAATACATGACTGTTTCGAACGACCTTGATGATCTAATTTTACAGGGCCTTACATCAGGCGCGAACGCAGGAAAAAATTTCGGGGGGGGGGGCGGTTTAAACTGAAAACTCAAAATTAAGAGTGAAATTGTATGGCGAGGAAGTTAAATTCATAAATTTCGGGGGGCGGGCGGTTTGAACCCCCAAAACCACCCCCTGCGTTCGCGCCTGCCTTACATATAATATAAAAAACTATGAATACAAGTATCATTGTAAGACTTGGATATTAAAAAAATCTTCAAAAGCATGAAATTAATTATTTAAGATTCTGAAAACATATGTAATATAATATTTAAATTGATTATGTTCCTAAACCCATATTAAACATATTGTGCCACTTACTTGTTCTTGTAGCTTACAACTAGAATGTACCTAGACATTAACGAAGTATAGTAAAGATTCGACAATTTTTTTATTCGTATATCATTACGGAGGAAAATAATAAAAACACGTTTAAATTGCAATTTTGAAATTTTTAGATTTAATACAAAAAATGTGGGAAAGGTAAAAATTAAAAATGAAATTTTCATTGATCTTATTTCTTCGTAAAAAAAATTATTCATAAAAATTTTAAATGCAATATTTTTCGATTAACTTAGAAGCACCGGTGAATATCACAAAAAAAAGCAATTTGCTCAAAGAATTACAAAACTTTATTTCCGTTATTCGACTTTTTTCTTGGCAAAAACCATTCTTACAACTCTTCTTAACATATAATAGATACATTTAATCAAAATCGTTAGCGCCATTTTTGCGAAAACTAAATAAATCGAAATTTTTATGGCAGATGAGTTCTCCATGAGCTAAAACTGAAATTTCAATTTTTCATCTAGTGAATCACATAAAAAGGCTTTAAACCGAATTTAAAGCAAATTCATTAATTCGTTTAAAATTTTTGTTGAAGTTTACAGACAAACACAACGACGAACATCTTGTTGAAAATCGCACTTTTTTAGACTTCTCTTAATGTCAGTTTTTATCAAAACTTCGAAATTTGTGTTGATACGTTAACAATACTTGCCTTACAGAGCAATTTAAAATAGAACTGAGTTACATTATTGTTCACAAATCTGCTATTATGTCTGTCAACCAGAAGTTATTTAACGAGTAATGATGCGGTTCCGGTGCCCAGCGCAAGCCAATGTAAGCAAATATCACTAGCGGGAACTCGAAAAGTTCGCTAAACTCATTATTTAAAAGTATACCTATTTCCCATGTGTGGTTTGGTTCGGCTGCGTACAACTTATTCGAACGAACAAAGCAAATCTAGCAAGCGAGTAAAACTTTCCATTCAATTTATGACTTGATATGCGACTACTTCCGGGCAGATAAATTTATCATTTCCACTACATGAGTATCTACATACATAACAAATTCGCTAACTTGGCTTGAATAAACTCGAGTTTACATAAAAGCGATTTTAGTGAATGTTTTTGAAATTGGCCAAAATTCTCATTAAGTATACAATCTTGACGAAAATCTATGACGATGACGAGTACAATCAACGAAAGCTCTGTATTTCAGTTTGTACACACACTTCGTTCTTTGTCATAAAATGGAAGCCTTTGCACACACTTACTCATGCAATAGCAGTTTTCTGTCATTGTTTTTTTGAAAATATAAGTTGTTATGTACAAAATTTTGAAAACAATTTTAGCAAACTAAATTGAATTGCTTACTTAAAGCATTTAATTTTTAATGTGGAGATTGAAAATCAAATAAACTCTCTTTCGAAAATTCTAATGCCATATCTGTTATTTAATTTTTTTAACTTAAAAAATTCAAATACAAAGTTATAGACTTTTTTGTAAGTATATCAATATTTTTGTGGTAGATAGAGATACCGTTGTTATTGGTTTAAGGAACATGACACTATGAATTTTTAAGAGAAGTTGACCAAGTCATTTTCGAAATATTGAGTTTTCAAAATAAAAAAATTAATATATATTTTAAATTTCATAAAAAACTAGTTTCTCAAAAATTATTATATATAAAATACTATTTATACTTTTAGAAGCTTCTCCGTATACTAATTTTTTTTAAAATCAACTAAATTGATATAGAGAAAATTTAGAACAAAATAAAGAATTTTATTAGTGGTACAAATTTCGAAAACACAATTAAGAAAAAAAAAATATCCCTTACCTCTTGGAAACTGAATTTTTTGTATGAACAAATTTGTGTGGGATGCACCTTTATTGTTGGACCTAAAAAAAAGGTGTGAGCAGAGCATATCACCCAAAATTTCTGCGTACTAAGTTTTAAGAAAATCCAAAAACCATCACCCTTATTCATAAAGAAAAAATTGTTATTTAAGCTCCCGTGTTTAAGAAAACTACACCATGGAAGAAGAATGTTTCGGACTCAAATGGAGCAGTTAGCAATTGCCCTAAGTTTGAGCCCAGAAAATAATTCTTATTCCATGGTGAAGTTTTTTTAAAAACGAGAGCTAATAAAATATTTTTTCTTTATGAATACGGGTGCAAACGCTTTGCCTCTTTCACACACTGGAAACATAACTGGTTTTTGCAACCTTAGAAATTAGTCTACTTTGACTGACTATATACAAAACCGCGTTTTTTAAACGAATTGGTAATTCAGTAGAATTAAAATTATGGCTGGCCACGAGACGAGACTGCGAGACTTTTGTATGTCTCGTCTCGGTCTCGTCAAAATCGAAAATTTTTAGTCCCGATTTCCGGCCAACTTGTTGATTATTGGAACGAAATATTTTCCGTTATAGTTTGAATACGTGCAGAAGAAAATAAATATTTAACTGAAATTGGATTTTGTAATTTATTAGACTCTCTGTAAATTTCAGTCCAAATTTACAGTCTCCTCTCGGTCTCGTCTCGAATGCTTAAAAGCCAGTCTCGTCTGGGTCTCGTCATGCGAGATCGAGATCGAGACCGAGACTTTTCTCTTCTCGTGGCCAGCCCTAATTTAAATGTTTATATCATGGACTAAAACGAAAATGATGTTTTCAAGTACTTATTCTCTAAGTGAGATCACACGACTACGTGTATCTAATATTTACCTCTATTTATTCTTGAATGATATAATATATAAAAAAAGCAGCCAATTCATTTGAAAAGAAAAAAATAATGGTCCACGATCGTACTGCCAAGCTTGAATTCAATCAAAAAATTTGCTCTTTCTTGCCTTGTTTCAATAAATTTCCCTAACAGCTTGGCCGATTTTGTTATAATTTATAGTATAAGTATGTATATTTCAGTTAATTTGAATACGTAGATATTAATATCAAAATATTTCAAAGAGACTAAAAAAAAAGAAAAAGGTATTAATTGTATGTATCTATGACGTTTTGAATATTGTTTTTATTTTTACAATCTTCTCAAAAAAGGCCATATCAATTTTATTTTATTTTTTCCAAGAAGTATAAAAACCTTTAATAAGCTCGAAAAATTTTGCATAGCTAAAAACATTTTTTAGAGAAATTTGGAAAAAATACATTTAAACAAATCTCGTACTCTAGAATTCGCATGCAGTATAACTTCGATCCGAACTCCTGACGTGCTTTTAAGTTTATAGATTTTTTTAAGCCGCACAACCCGAACGCTTAACTGGGCTTTATTTTGGTATTCAAATGTTCAATACCAATGTGCATCAGTGTCTCGCATTTTGTTTAGTCAGTTTAAGGATATTCAAACCCCCTCCAGTGCGATTTTTCTGATTAAATAATTTGAAGTGCAATATTACTTAAAAAACTTAAGATTTCAATTAAGAAAATATAAATAAGATCATTGAAGCCTTTACACCCAATATAAGTTAGTTAATTAACCCAAATATGAATATCAACAGGGAATGTGTAAATATTTTGTCATGAAACATAGGAAGTGTTAGGCGATACAAATCTGGAATAAAAAAATGATTTATGTGTTTTCCATTTTGAATTATTTTAGTTGATGGTGAACTTCCTGTTTGTTCAAATAAGAACAACCCCAATATATACTCATATTTTATCTATTTAATTAATAAATAACTATTGCTGAAAGAAAAATTGCAACCACAATCATGTTGGCTCTCAATTAATTATTATTATGAATTTTAAAATCAATCCACACACTCGAGTACACATTAATTGTTTAAGCAAACCAAACCACACGCACTCATTAGAAAATAAAATTATGTTCATTGTCAAATTAAAAACTCATTGTCCTTAAAAAAAAAATAAAAAAAAACTGAAAAGAAAAATATAATAAAATCATAAAAATAAAAATTAAATAAAAAAGTCTTCATATTAAAATAATATTTAATAATCAAAAACAATTACAAAAAAAAATAAATTAATAATAATTTAACCAACTAGCTAGCTACACGCTAGACAAATTGTTTTTTTTTGTTGCTTTTGTGTGTGGCGGTGACGAAATAATTCATTCGTCCTATCTGTGTGTGGGATTATTTTTTTTTTTTTATTTCCGTGGTCATTTCTTCCGGGATTTTATTAAAATAATGAAAATTATTATTGGATGTAGCTATAAAATAATATAAACTCTGCTTTTGTCTTTATATGCAACCTTTTATATTATTACGAATGAAGTTGTTTCCACTCGTTGTCATTCATTATCCTCTCGTATTAAAATTTAAGTCATTTATCCCATGCCATACCGTGAGAGAAATGTCCTTGTACTCCCCGTTTTATTGTTCGTTTTTCAGTTAATAGCTATGGGTTTAAATTTACAATAAAATTCGAAATAAAAATGATACAATTTTTTTTTAATTCAAACAGAATTTTTGTGAAGTATTGTTTCAATGATGAGTATAATTCAAAGAGATGGAGAAAATATGCGTTTAATTTATTGTCAATTTTTTTGTCATTTGACTTTCAACAGTGTTGCCAATTTTTTTTTTGTGTGTCAAGTTGCCAATTTGGTATTAAATTATGAGTAATCCCTATTATTAATTTTTTAATTTTAAATATTTTGTAGGGCAGCATATTGGTTTTGTATAAACAAAATGTGCATGATTTTTTATTTAAAATATTTCTAACGCTTCTCCTTAAATTTTCGAGTCAAGTCCGCCAGCTTCAGCGAACCGGATGTGCACTTTTTAAACTTAAAATTCAAATAAAAAATTACCCTTAAGAGATAAGAAATTAATTTTGGGTAATAAATTAAAATTTAAACTTAAAAATCAAATAAAAAATCGCTAGTAAAAGCTACAAAATTAATTTTTCAGCAACAAATTCACATTTCAAAAGCTACAATTTCTGGTAAATAAAAAGTTTAAAAATTCATCTTTTTTTAATCTTGACGGTTAAAATCTTATTTTACTGTAATTTTGTATAACGAAAAAACCATGCAAGCTACAAAATCGTGGTTCGCGCAAAGAAGCTTCAAATTGTGTCAAGAAAAGTTTTGAGTTTTTTAATTTTTTTTTTTAGATTTTAGAAGGTCCAATTTTTGGTTACTTTTGCCAGCCGAAACTTAAATATTAAATAAACCGTTAGAGCTACTAAAAGATTTTGTCCGCTAGCTTCAGCGGACCGGAAGTGCACTTTTTAAACTTAAAACTCAAATAAAAAATTACCCTTAAGAGATAAGAAATTAATTTTGGGTATTAAATTAGCATTTAAAAAGCTACAATTTTGGACATCAAAAAAATTATTATTTTCGAATGTTCGTCCGCTAACTTCAGACTTATTTTAGCAGAAATTCGAATATTTAAAAAACTATTCTAGGAACAGAATTTATTTTTTCAGAACTCAAAATTCTTATTATTTTGGATTTAGTCCGCTAACTTCAGACTTATTTTAGAGGAATTTTCAATTACTCATAAACTAAGCGGGCCACAAATTTTTGGATTGAGCAACTAATTAGCATGTTATAAGCTTCAAAAACTGATATCAACTTTTTTCGATTCCGCAACAAAGTGTCCGCGAAAATAAGGGACGTACCATTTTAAACCTTTTTGGTAAGAAAATCATATTGGCTGGGTCATTAAGAAGGCCATTTAGCAGGGAATTTCGGGTACAATATTTTCGTACAAAGCATAACGTTTTTTTTTTTTTTGCAAGTCAGTATGTAAGCAGGTCCATCACGTGCCACCAATTTCTGCATTATTTTATTTTAACATTTTAATTCTCTCTTGTCTTTAATTTACCAATATTGCAATGCGGTATAGACTGAGCCAGATATTAAGGATTTATTTTTGAAAAATATTAAATTTGCTTCTATGTATGTATCTACATTATCGGTCGGTTGTATGAATATGACAACAACAACAACAAAAAAAGGAAGCTATTAAAAAAAATAAATCATTTTATATTTTTTTTTTTTGTATAATAATTTGAAACAATAAATAATGGATTGCAGAGAGCATCGCAATTGGTGGGAAGGAAGCCCGTTGGTAATGTAGTATATCCCGTTTTCAATTGTGTAAATAATGTGTTTATTCATGTGTTTTACGTAAATGCATTCGGTTTTGCTTCAATGAACGTGTGAGCGAGCTGTATGTTATGCATATAATGCGAATTGCTTAAATGAACTTTAAATTTATTATTGTATATACTTGTAATTATGTAGCTGTACAGTTATGTGACTATTTGAGTGTATCTTAGTATTGTATAATTATGTATAAATGTTATTGTATGAAAATAGAGTATCTACAGTTAAACAGAAATTACCAGGCAATTGACTCTTAAAATATGGGATAATGGAGGCCATTTTAATAATGTGTTTTGATTACTTTAAATTAAAACATCATTATCCACATAATTTTGTGTTTGAAAATTTAAAAGTTCTTCACGGATAATTGAGTTTTTTTTTATTTAAAATAAATATGAAACATTTTATACCTAAGTGTCTTTCACTTGATTTTCGTTATTAAATAACAAAAGCGTTTATTTTTAATTTTTTTTTATTTAAATTCCTTTTCGAGATTTAAACTAACTTTTCCCTTGTTGTTTCTTTTCATTTACAGATGATTGCGTGTACATTGGCAGTAGCTGTGGCTAGACCAGAGCCGCCCAGTGGCCGTTATGGCCCTCCAGCGGCACCACAACAAAAGTACGGCCCCCCACCGGCCCCCCAAAAAGACTACGGTCCACCACCAGTGCCAGCTCAACAATATGGCCCACCAAAACCACAGTCGCTTCCTGTTTACGGACCACCAGCTCCATTCTATGGGCCACCGGCTTCTGAGAATATAATCACGAAGAATGTTTATGTGCATGTGCCGCCAGAGGAGCCCGAGGAGTATCCTCTTAGTGCTCCAATTCAAATTTCACAACCCAAGAAACACTATAAAATCATTTTCATCAAAGCACCAAATCCACCCGCACCAGCCGCACAAGTTCTGCCTCCACCACCGCAGGACGAGCACAAAACTTTGGTTTACGTTCTTGTCAAGAAACCCGAACCTCCAGCACCGCTCATCCTGCCAACACCAGCGCCAACAGAACCAAGCAAGCCAGAGGTTTACTTTATCAAGTACAAGAATGCCGCAAAACCAGCCCTCGAATATGGTCCACCGCCATCGAAGCCAGCAGAAGAATATGGTCCACCAGAAAAGTTCTAAAAGTACACACGCACACAAACCCACACGATATACATATAAGATATAAAAACTACGCATGCAAACATGGAACGAAAAAAAAATTATCCTTAAAATTAAGAGAAACCGAAATGCCATTTGCTGTTAGAACTATAATAATTTTTAAATTTGTTGTTAATGTTAATTTTATATTTAAAAAAATTGTTAAATTGTTGTTATTGCCTTTTTGTTTGTATATTATTGTTAAATAGTTTTCCAGTTGAATGGGGATTCTATTCAATGCGAGAGTCCTTAAAATAGTGTTTATATTTTTATTTTTGTTTTTGCAGTGTAAATAAAAAAGAAAGAACGAAATTTTTAAGAAAAAAAAAGTAATGTGTTTTAACTTTCATTTATATAGAATTACTTTCTTTTTTTCTACTTCTTCTTTTTGTTGGTACCAAAAAAGAACAAATGGTCGAACGCCTTGGAACAAGAAAAATTATTTCAATTTAGCAAAAACTTTAAGTTTGCGTTGTTTTTTTTTTTTTGTTTTTATTTTTGTGGGAAAAGTAACTTTTAGTTGAAACGAAAGTTTTCTTTTTTGTCTTACTCCATTTTGTACTTGATGACTTGGATGTATTTTAAGTTCATAGAAAAGAGAATTGACGGGAATGGATTGTTTTGTAAATGAATATAAAATAAGCGTCTGAGATTTTTTTTTGTTTTGCTAGCTAGATATAGCTAGAAAAAGAATGACTTCATTCTAGAAGGATATTTATTTTGATGTATAAAAGTTTTAACGACTTAAAAAATATATAAAAAAAGGAGCATAGATTTGAGAGTATGAAATGAATTTGAAATAAAATGTATAAAATGTAGGTTTAGGGTTACAATAATGTTTAAAAAAAAAAAAACTTCCAACGATAAATGTATGTACGAGTATATTAAGATTTTATAGAAGTTCAAAAAGTAGATTTCGTCTTACTATCCCATAAAAACGAAATCTAAAAGGTGGTGTGGTGTGTTTAAGGAATAGGGCTGGCCACGAGACGAGACTTTGCGAGAGTTTTGTAAGTCTCGTCTCGGTCTCGTTAAAATCGAAAATTTTCAGTCTCGTCTCGTCTTGTCTCGTCGCGTCTCGTCTCGTCTCGTCTCGTCTCGTCTCGTCTCGTCTCGTCTCGTCTCGTCTCGTCTCGTCTCGTCTCGTCTCGTCTCGTCTCGTCTCGTCTCGTCTCGTCTCGTCTCGTCTCGTCTCGTCTCGTCTCGTCTCGTCTCGTCTCGTCTCGTCTCGTCTCGTCTCGTCTCGTCTCGTCTCGTCTCGTCTCGTCTCGTCTCGTCTCGTCTCGTCTCGTCTCGTCTCGTCTCGTCTCGTCTCGTCTCGTCTCGTCTCGTCTCGTCTCGTCTCGTCTCGTCTCGTCTCGTCTCGTCTCGTCTCGTCTCGTCTCGTCTCATCTCGTCTCGTCTCGTCTCGTCTCGTCTCGTCTCGTCTCGTCTCGTCTCGTCTCGTCTCGTCTCGTCTCGTCTCGTCTCGTCTCGTCTCGTCTCGTCTCGTCTCGTCTCGTCTCGTCTCGTCTCGTCTCGTCTCGTCTCGTCTCGTCTCGTCTCGTCTCGTCTCGTCTCGTCTCGTCTCGTCTCGTCTCGTCTCGTCTCGTCTCGTCTTGTCTTGTCTCGTCTCGTCTCGTCTCATCTCATCTCGTCTCGTCTCGTCTCGTCTTGTCTCGTCTCGTCTCGTCTCGTCTCGTCTCGTCTCGTCTCGTCTCGTCTCGTCTCGTCTCGTCTCGTCTCGTCTCGTCTCGTCTCGTCTCGTCTCGTCTCGTCTCGTCTCGTCTCGTCTCGTCTCGTCTCGTCTCGTCTCGTCTCGTCTCGTCTCGTCTCGTCTCGTCTCGTCTCGTCTCGTCTCGTCTCGTCTCGTCTCGTCTCGTCTCGTCTCGTCTCGTCTCGTCTCGTCTCGTCTCGTCTCGTATTGTCTCGTCTCGTCTCGTCTCGTCTTGTCTCGTCTCGTATCGTCTCGTCGAGATCGAGACCGAGACTTTTCTCGTCTCGTGGCCAGCCCTATTAAGGAACTAAGTATATGTATATATAGTGATACTGATTTGGAGTCATCTTGTCAATTTAGCTTTCTAGACTTAGAGGTACGAGTGTTGAAGGTCGTGGGAAATGGTTGACATATACCCAAACGCATAATAGTTGGACTACCTATGATAAAAAACAAAAATCAGCTGGTTCTTAAATTCCATCGGCAATAAACTCAATATTTTGGTATTTTTCTTTAGATATTTTTATTTTAGATAGAAATAAGTAACAAAAAGAAAATGACTTCAATTAAATAACCATATAGAGCAGTCTTAAAAAATAAAATAACGATTGATACATTTTTTTAAACGCAAAATAGTTGGCCTACGCGTCTTAATTTTTATTTAACCATGGTACTACGTCGCCTCTGGCCTTGATTACTGCTTCTTTGCGTTGTGGCATTGTGTCAACTAATTTTTGACATGCTTCGGTACCAAAAGATTCCCAAATATTTATAATTTTAGCTGATAGGCCTTGAAGAGTCCGACATGGTTCTTTTCGGAGGTTTTGCTTCATTTTATGCCAGACAGTTTCAATTGGCGCAAGGTCAGGGGTGCTGGAAGGCTATTCCATTAAAGGAATTGCTACAGCAGATAACCACGCCATTGTAGACCTTGCTGTATGGCAGGAAGCACCGTCCTGTTGGAAAATGAAATCTCTATCACTAGATTGAAGTCGTGGTATTGATGGGAGTAGCTCATTTTCCAGAATGTCCCGGTACTTGGTAGCATTGACAGTTCCATTAACAAAATGTAAATTGCCCAAACCTCGCCCAGATATGCATCCCCATATCATTACAGATGCTGGAAACTTGACTGTTTTTTAAGGCAGTATTTGTGAAAGGCCTCTTTGGAGTTTCTTATGACACGTTTTTGTTCGGCGCCCACGCAAACTTCAAACCTCGACTCATCACTCCAAATAACAGACTGCCATTGACTTAAAGTCCAGTTCTTACGTTTCTTGGCCAACTTTAGGCGCCTTTTCTTTTGATTAGGTGTTAAAAATGGTTTTTCTTCGGCCTATGTTTTAACGAATTAAAATAGCTCTAGTTAGGGCGTTAAGGGAGCCAACCTTGCACTTCATTCTGATGGGAAGAGCTTTGGTGCAATAATATTCCACACCCTAAATTTACTTTTAAGAAGTGTTGCCACGGTGGCAACACTGGCAGACCGGAGATATAAGGGTTGCCTTCTGACCATGTTTTAACACGAAATTTCACATAAATTAGCCTATAAATCGGGAACCAGACATCGGTTGATATCGTGGAATGTCTCGTTGGATTTCGAATACTTGAAGCCACCCTTGTACGCGGGGGGAGTAAAATACCCCCGGCAGATAAGGGTTTTTATTTGTCAGAAAATAATGGTTATAAAATGAATATTAATACAATTTTTAGATGAGCGTCGACGTAGAATTTCGTACTTTACAGCATATTCGAAGCCCATTTTTATCCATGTATTAGTTTTTTGTATAATCGCTTTCAAAATTGGAGGAGGGGAAGGTGGAAGTATATCAAACCACTTTATATTTGTCTTGGTATAATGTACGCATATAGCACATCACCTTTGGGTAGTTTTTAATGCTCAATCTTATGCAATCAAAATAATTTCAATATAATTTCCCTGGAAAAAGTTATAACCTTTTTATAAAATGACATCTAAATTTTCAGTGAAACGAGCATAACATTAACAAATTTCAATGGTATGGTGATGAAACTTGGCACACATGTCTCATTTATTGTAAGAAATAAGAATCAAAAGAGTCCATACAAATATCTGGGGCAAAAGGGTGTCTTTTTGAGTGAAACAGAAAAATATAAATATAAACCCCCCCCCCCAGAACTAGTACGTTGATGAAAGTTGGTAGGAATGTTTTGCTTTTTATTGTTACCACGAATAAAAAAAGATAATTCAAATATCTATTGTCAAGGGTGGTTTTTGAGGGAAAATGTTTTATCTACTTTCCTCAAAAATAAAATAATTTTTTTTATTAAAACGACGAGTACTTTCTTAATGCTGATTCTATCATCTTCATTTTACTTATATTGGATTCAGCGTTAAAAAATACTTTAAAATCATGTATCATATTGAATATTTGTACCCCAATTACATAAAAATAAAATGTTATTTTCCTTCTGCCTAAAAAAAATCACCCCTGGAATCAAAATATTCGCATGGTTCCTTTTTTAACAAGAAATAAAACATTTCTACCAATTTTCATCAACATACCAGTTTTGGAAGGGGTTTACTGATAATAGTAATTCACTTTTCCCTTTCACTCAAAAAAAAAACACCCTTTAGCCCCAGATATTTATATGGACTTATTCTTATTCCTTACAACAAATGAGACATGTGTGCCGAGTTTCATCACCATACCATGAAATTTGGTAATGTTATGCTCGTGTCACTGAAAATTTAGTCGTCATATTATAAAAAGGTTATAACTTTTTCTAGGGAAATTATATTGAAATTATTTTGATTGCATAAGATTGGGCATTAAAAATTACCCTAAGGTCATATGCCATATGCGTAGATTATACCAAGACGAATATATAGTGGTTTGATATAAGGGGTCCGCCAAATAACCCGCCGTCCTGTTGAAACCAAATGTTGCCAATATCCTCCTCTTCAATTTTTGTGAACAAAAATTCGTTCAACATGGCCCGATAACGATCGCCATTGACTGTAACGGCCACTCCTTGCTCAGTTGAAGAAAAATGGCCCAATTATGCGTCTGGACCGAAATCTGCACCAAACAGTGACTCGTTTTGGGTGTATCGGCTTTTCAATGTATGCGTGCGGGTTTTCTGTTCCCCAAATGCGACAATTTAGCTTGTTTACATTTCCGCCAAGATCAAAATGAGCTTCATCTGAAAAGATGATTTTTTTGGCAAAATCGGCAAAGTAATGTCGCAATATTTTTTAGCGTTGTTCAAGCCTAAACACAACCATATTCGTTAAGCGGAAGGATAAAACTAATTATCTGTCAAATCAGACATGAGATAAGTGTTACCATTCACGAAATAAGCACTAGTTAAAAAAAAACGTTAGATGGCGGACCCTTTACTTGCACCTTCCCCTCCTCCAATTTTGAAAGCGATTATATAAAAAAAACTAATACATGTATAAAAATGGGCTTCGAATATGCTGTAAAGTATGAAATTCTACGGTGCTCATCTTAAAATTTTGTGAATATTCATTTTATGACCATTATTTTCTGACAAATAAAAACCCTTATCCGCTGAGGGTATTTTTCTCCTCCCGCGTACAAGGGTGGGGAAGGGGTAACAAAATGAACATATTCCTATGGCTTCAAGTATTTTAAATCCACGATATCAACCTATGTCTGGTTACCGATCTATTGGCTAAATTATGTGAAATTTCGTGTTAAAGCATGGTCAGAAGGCAATCCTTATATCTCCAGTCTGCCAGTGTTGACAACGTGGAAACACTTCTTTAAAGTAAACTTAGGATGTGGACTATTAGTGTACCAAAGCTGATCCCGTCAGAATGAAGTGCAAGGTTTGACCTAAAATATGGCCTTAACGCCGTAACTACTCTAATTAAAATAAATCTAAAACAAACCTTATAAAATTTATATCCATTTTTTTCAATGTCCGCTTGCAAGTGTCGAGTAAAACACTTTTTTGGATTCTTTCTCTCCATTGAACAGTTATTGCAGCGGCAGTTTGACGTCGATTTTCCTTCATTATTGTTTTTAAGACTCGGCAATCTCGAGGTTTCGCAATTGGTGGGCGTCCCGTTTTTTTACCAACCTCCACATTTCCACTATTTTTGAACTTTGTGATAATGTTTCGAATTGATGAGCGAGGTAAATTAAATTGGTTTGCTATTTTGTAGCTCGACAATCCCGTTTCGAAGGCTTTAACTATGGATTCCCTAAGGTCTCGTGATAATGCAACACCACGCACCATGATTGACACTAAACTGTTGCTAAACTTGTTGTAAACTAACAAGTGCATGTCATTTGTTTAATAACGGTTAACTGAACATCTATTTAAATCGTCATAGGCCAACTTATTTGCATCCCATAGAGAGTAGTCCAACTATTATGCTCTTATCTTTGTTTAAGAGAATGCAACCTAAAGCCATGTGTGTTTTCTCAAATTAAGTTCTGTTTAGTCTTATTTACTCATTAAATGTAATTTATTACATTGACAAAAAAAATGTAATCAACAAGTGCTTGGGACAGAAAATGAAGGTATATAAACAGGATTAATGTGTTAATTGATGAGTAGGCCAACTATTTTGCGTTTGGGTCGTATACAGCCTTGAAATATAGGAATGTCCCATCAGAAGGTGATTGCTGAATTAGCTTGACTAAATCAACCATCTACTGTGTCACCAGTATGATGCCTGGGTAGGTAACGTTATTTTCTAGGACTAGCTAAAGGAACCTGAAAGGGAAATGGTTCTGGATTAATTGGCTACGTCGAGGATGTCTTCTACTTAAATACCAAGCCTTATTCATTAATTAAACAGGTTGCTTAACAGAAATTAAATATTTTTCATCAAATTAGACAGTTTAAAGGTATTCATACAAAAATTTAAACGGGAAAAATTAAAAAAGATCGAGAAATCATAACATTTTTAAAATTTAAAATTTAAAAAAAGGATAAAGGGAAGAAAGTGTTTTTATTATTGGATGTTTTCGAGTTGAAGCTTACAGCCCTATTCTGCCGTTGTGAGGCTCACAGGTCATAATTTTTTGTGAGTTTGTTTTTGTATAAGGCGGATATAATTTTGTTTGCTGTGGAAGCCATCATAAGAAACCTCACAAGCGCAGCGTGAGTTGTGATCTGCCAAGGAGCAGATCATAATTTTAAAGTTTTTATGAGGCGAGTTCACCACGAGTTGTGAGGTTATTATGACCTATGAGGCATCAGTGAGGTTGCCAGAATAAGGCTATTAACTAGCTTAATTATTTTCAAGAAAATGGTCACACTAACTATTTTGAAAAAAAAAATACGGTTCTCTGACGACCAGTGCGGGTTTGTTTCGGGTAAATCAACCACAGATGCTGTTCAGAGTATAATAATCAGAATGGAAAAATATCGGGATTCCTCAAGAGATTTGCATATTGTATTGGTTGATTTTGAAAAAAAACATTCGACAGACAACCACGAGATCTGATATGGGTTGCACTTAGGCAACGAGGAGTTCCAGAAGTTTACGTACATGTCATGGACATGTACGAGCAAGTTAAAACAAAGGTAAGATGCCCCGCAGGAATCACCGAAGAGTTCCCAATTAGAATAGGTGTGCACCAGGGAAGCATCTTGAGTCCTTTGCTCTTTATTCTTGTCCTTGACTTTCTGCTTGAGGATAAGGTGACGGACCCTTAAGTGAATCAGTTTTTCTTTGCTGACGATGGAGATATAGCCATCATATGTGAAGACCCTGTGTCCTTGCAACGAGCACTTGATGTATGGGTGGATATTCTGGAGGTAAATGGATACCGCATTAGCGCGAAAAAGACCGAATACCTATGCTGTCCATTTTCTGATCCTCATAGGCCTATTCCGGACATCTATTTGAACGGAACAGTGAACAGAAAGTGCGAAAAGTTTAAATATCTTGGATCAATGATAATAATGATAATTGCTGACCAATTACTGAAACAAGCTGACATTTTATCACGAGTCGTTGGCCTTTCAAATGGTATATTTCTTTTGCGAATATCCCACAAATGAGGTGCTAAAAGTCTTATACGGCCTTGAAAAACAAAAAACTTCAAAAATTCATATAAAATAACCTATGGCTGACCAATTACTGAAACTAGCTGACCTTTTATCATGAGTCGGTGGCCTTTCAAATGGTATACTTCTTTTTCGAATATCCCACAATGAGGAGCTAAAAGTCTTATACGACCTTGAAAAAATAAATTCTAAAAATTCAATTAAACAAAAACTATGGATGACCAATTAACGAAATTAGTTGACCTTTTATGACGTCAAGGTAACCTTTCAGATGGTGTATATTTTTTTCCAATTACTGAAACTAGCTGACCTTTTATCACAAGTCGGTGGCCTTTCGATTGGTACGCTTTTTTTGCGAATATCCCATAAATGAGGGGCCAAAAATAGTTGGTGACCTTGAAAAACTTAAACCATTTATTAAAAATTTCCTATGGCTGACCAATTTCTGAAACTAGTTGACCTTTTTGGACCAGTTATTGACCTTTTAGATGGCATACTTTTTTTGCGAATATCCCATATATGAGGTGCTAAAGGTTAGGAGCAACAAAAATCAAATCGAACATTTTAAAATGCTTTATTAAACCTGTTTTCGAGAAAGGACAAGCCTTAGACATTTTCAAATGATGGGAAAGATAAGAAAAAGTCATTCTCTGTTAGTGTGTCTTCACGGCTATCTCTTTAACGTACGGATGAATTTTCTTTGAACTTAGTTCCTAGAATTTTTGGGTTATATAATAAATTTATATAAAACTTTTGTATGACACTAATGACCAATTTCATAAACATTCACTAAAATCGCTTTTTATCTTAATTTCTTTTAAATTATAACAGACCATTAAATTTTTTCAGGTTCACCAATGTAGATAAGGTTATTTTCGGGATATTTTAGTCTTAATTGAGTTTGCTTACATCCCTGTATAAAAAACATAGGTTCTGCTCCTTTTTCATATGGAGTATAAGAGAAAAAGTGAAGCAACATTATTCATAAATACAAAATGTCATGAAATGAAGAAAATTGAGTGTGCTTGTGCTATTTGACAGCAGTTTTGTTGCCACAAAAAGTAAAAGAATTATTGCGCGCTCAATAAATATTAAAAATTTTTTGCGTTGCTTTGCTAACTTAAAAACAAATATATTTCGTATGAAAGTTGTAAAAAAAAACAAAAACAATAAATTGTGTGCGTATTTAAGTAAAAAAAATAGTACACCCCAAAATGTTTGCATGGTTATCTAGCTACCATACCAAGTAAAAAACAAATCCTGTGGACACGGAATACTCTTTGGCGTTGAATCTCATGTTGCTCTTCATCGTCATCCTCAGAAGATTATAACCAATCCATTATTCTAAAAAGAAGCCCAACATTTATAACCTATTCAAATTTTTTAGTTCCAATCTGCGAAAAAGAGCAAAAAAAAATCAAATGGGTTATCAAAATATGTATCTGTTCACGGGCTGTGATCACTTCGACGACACTTTTAAAATTTAATAGACGAAAACTAGCTTTTAGTTTATAAGGGTGTTTAAAAGCCTGTTAAATTTAAAAGCAGTTGGTGAAATCAAAAATCCGAATTTCAAGGCTAAATGACCTTTTAAATATTTAAAAGTTCTTCATGAAATCGCCCATAAGGAAAACTAAATTTTTCTCAAAAAACGACTCATAAAATTTTGTTAAAATAAAAAACAGTTAATAGTTATGGTGTTAAGGTTATATTTTAGGTCAAACCTTGCACTTCATTCTGACGAGATGAGTTTTAGTACACTAGTAGTCCACTTCCTACTTTTACTTTTAAGAAGTGTTGCCACGGTGGCAATACTGGCAGACCGAAGATATAACAGATTATAACACGACAATCCACATAAATTCCTATAAATCGAGAACCAGACATCGGACGATGACGTGGAATGTCTCATTGGATTCAGAATACTTAAATCCATCCAAACATATTATTTCTTTTTAGTGCCCATACCCTTGTGCGCTGGGGGTAAAAATAAATGCAATGCAACACCCCTGGAAAAAGTAATTTTATTTTTATAAACAGATAACTGAAATTTTCATACAACTAGCATTAAATAATCGAGTTCCAACGGTTCGGTGATGAAATTTGGAACACATGTTTCATTTTTCATAAGAAATAAGAATTAAAAGAGTATGTTTCCGAGTGGATGGAAAACAGCATTTGTCCAGCCTGTCCCTAAAAAAACGTATCTTCCTCACCCTCTAACTATCGACCAATAATTGCTCTTACGTCCCTTCTTTCCATGGTCATGGAAACGCTGATTAATTTCCAGCTCAAGAAATATCTCGACGAACGAAAACTTCTCAATGACCGGCAGTACGGCTTTCGTAGCAAAAGGTCCACTGGTGATCTGATGGTTTATCTCACCGAACAGTGGCACAAATCTTTACATCGTTTTGGAGAAAGTAAGATTATTGCACTTGATATTTCAAAAGCGTTTGAAAGAGTTTGGCATCAAGCTCTCTCATCGAAAATGCTTGCATGTGGATTTGATGAATTTCTTCTTAGTTGAATTAGAAATTACCTTTCGGACCGGTCAATAGATGTTGTATTGGACGCTTTCAAATCTGAAATTCACGAAATAAATGCTGGTGTGCCCCAGGGCTCCGTTTTGTCTCCGACTCTCTTTCTTATATTCAAAAATGATCTTTTGTCTGAAACTTCTATTCCATTAAACTGTTTTTCTTACGACAGTACTCTCAGCTTCTCATATTACTTTTCAGATTCACAACACCCATGTCCTTCGGATGTGGAGTGGCAGCGTATGATTAGCTCATTAAATTCTGATCTCGACAGCATTGTCCAATGGGGAAAACCGCGTAGGATTTAATACTTCAAAAACTCAATGCTGCCTTCTGTCATTAAAGCGAAACCCACCTCAAATGCCGTTTTCCATGGACGGCACTTGTACCGATGAAACCGAACAGCTCTCAGTTCTCGGTATGAGTATCACAGACCACCTTTTGTGGAATGACAACATATTTGACGTCACCAAAAACGCTGCTAACTGCTTAGGTTTTCTCCGAAGATACAAGTAGGGCTGGCCACGAGACGAGACTCTGCGAGACTTTTGAAAGTCTCGTCTCGGTCTCGTTAAATCGCGTCTCGGTCTCGTATAATTAAGTCTCATCCCGGTCTCGTCTCCAAAAAATACGATTTCCGGCCAACTTGTTGATTATTGGAATGAAATATTTTCGATTATAGTTTGAATACATGCAGAAGAAAATAAATATTTAACTGAGATTATTGGATTTTTTAATTTATTAGACTCTACGTAAATTTCGGTCCAAATATACAGTCTCGTCTCGTCTCGGATGCTTAAAAGCCAGTCTCGGCTCGTCTCGTCTTGGTCTCGTCATGCTAGACCGAGATCGAGACCGAAACTTTTCTCAGCTCGTGGCCAGCCCTAGATGCTAGAAATTCTTTAGCCTTTCTGATCTGGCTGTGATCTACAAAGATTCGTCCAAATCTTGAGTACAATTCTCACATTATAAGGGCAGAGGTGCTCCTATTACTCATCTAAGCTTGTTGGATAGAATTCAAAAAAGGGCTCTTAAAACGATAGGTGATAGAACAATAACGGTGACAATTACATCCCCCGAACACCTCCACAATGTCACCTGTCTCTCACTGCTCTATCGTTATTTTTATTAACAGTGTTCAAGTGAAATAGTCAATATAGGAATGCTTATAGGAATGCTTATAGGAATGCTCATCAGTTTAGTCTTGAGCCCAACTTCAGAGGTACTATTAAGTATAGAGATTCTTTCTTCAGTCGCACAAAAGATTGTGGAATGCTTTACTTGGCACTATTTTACTATTTAATATTTACTCCATTTTGATATTCAGAACTTCAAAACCAATGTGCACCGGTATCTCCTTTCAAACCCCTCATTACTTTCCTAACGCTCGCTCTGTGCTTGTCCATATTAAGGGTAGTAAAAACACCTTTCGTGCGTGCTCTATTAAAAAAACAAGATCCAACTGGTCCAAGAATTAAAGCCAGCGGACCATCAATTGCGTTGTGTGTTCGGTGAATGGGATGAGAATCAACAATCAACTACAAGCTGAACCAAATTTTTATCGTCAAATCGTTTTCAGCGATGAAGCTCATTTCTGGCTGAACGGGTATGTAAACTAGCAAAATTGTCTTTTTTGGAGTGAGCACCTGAGTTTCCTCATGGTACAATATCCAGTGGTATGATTTTTTTTTAAATCCCGTTCGTCTCAAGTTTTCGCTGGATAATAAATCTAAAATTGTTCCCTATTTTCACGTGGGCAGGTACATTGAGAAAATTGGTTAAATTTGCGCTTACATTTTAAAATCAATTCCCATGTAAAGTACATAGATTCCTATTAATTAATTATTTTAAACCTTCCCCGAAAACCTTAGTTAAAATTTAAACTGTCTTGCACATACATATAAACGAAAAATTTTATTTCAGAAAGGACACACACTGAGCCTCAGCTCTTTCAGTCACCAACTCGTTTGGTAACTTGCCTGGGCTAAAGGATTTATCTCCAGTTAAATGAAAACAAAGGCATCAGTCTCTCAATAATATAGCATCGCGAAGCGAAATCGTTTTTCAAGCGAAGCTAACCTAACCGAATGTGAAACTACATAAACGACTGCCATCATATACTCGTACATACATCACGCATATCCTATAGTACCTAGCTATAGCTATCCGTTAGTCCCACAACAGAACAAGGACACTTGTAATACAAACATACCTACAAATGTACATACGATGTATAGCGATGTACATATATTTTTGTCGTGTGCGTTTTGTATCTAGACAAAAAGTCAAAAACTCCTGAAACGACAGATCCGAAAATTTCAATCTGCCAACAAACACTTGAGATACAAAACAGAATGAAATTTTATCATCACATTCGAGATGCTCCTCGAGTGCGAGTTAAGTCGGGCTCGGGCCCATCGTAAACGAGTGAAGAGGACCTTGAAAGGCTTCTGTGAAGGGGGCGATTTGCCGGTAGTAGTGTATGTGGTGCGATGGGTATGGCGTGTGGCGTTTGCCGTTTGTCGTGACGTGTGGGTTACCATTTGGTTACTCCTCCAGTGTCCTTGTCATCGTATAGAGTTGCCGTAATCGCGTAGTTATACGATGGTATCAGAAGAAACGATTGGGATACGATGAGGTTCTTTCAAATTTATTATACCTACATCACATTCAGATACGGATACAGATAGTTCTCTTACCCCCCGCCACCAGCCGCTCGCAATATAGCATCGGAACTTTATAAGGAAGCTGGAAAAGGAATATTCTTTCTTTCGTTCTCGAGCCCCCTTCCCCCACATGCCGGCCGATTTGTGTTTGCATACACGAAACGAATTGAAACGGAGGCGATGAAAATGAACCCTTGTGGGTGTATTCGGGCAAACGCTCTCGTAAGTGTGCGACAGTGGCGACGGTGTGCGGTAGCAGTGAAACGCGGTGTGGTGGCGAATTTTCAAGTGTCGTCCTCTCCTTGGAACATGTATACAAATGTAATGTCATTACGTTTGGTAAATTTAACTTCAACCGAACTTTTGAATGAAAATGTTTGAGTTATTCAAATTCAAATTTCATTGCTTCAAAAGTTTCTTCATTTCTCCTTCTTTTCGTCATACAGTCCAAAAGGACCAAAACGACAACGACGTCGACACCGACGACGATGACGGCCGTTGGATGTAGAGAACATATACCAACGGATCGTCGTCGTTGTCGACGTCATCATCGTCATTGAGTCATGGGAGTGTATGGTGGGCGTTTTCAGTTGTCGCCTGCCATCTTTCCAGAGATCTGATGTTTCTGGTTATGGCTGGAGGATGGACCTCTTGCACGTCGATGTGTGTGTGTGTGTTAGTTCTTATGAGTGACACAAAGTGTAAGTCACATGGACTTTTTCTTTATTTTCGAGACATTTCTTTTTTTTAGCAATTTCTTAGCGATTTATGGTAGAAAAATATTTTTCCAGTTTGTGTATTTCTTCAAAAAGAAACACAAAAAAAAAACTTCAGAAACAACATGCTGAGGGTTGAAATTGTATTATAGCATTTGTATTTCCTTTGGCAAATTGGTCTTTTTCTTATTTTAACACCGGGACTCCTGCTTCTGTTTTTGGATATGGTATCGTAGCGTAGTCAACTTGTTGTTGTTAGAGCATGTCTTTAACAGACGACACAGAGAGTGTGGTTTTTGTTTTGCATTGTGGTTGTGGGTGGGTGATGTGATGTTAATGTTAAGAGTCGCAGCAATTTGTAACGAGTGTTTTTTTTTTTTTTTGTAAATGATACAAAATTCTTTTTCATAGGAAAGCACGCGGGTGTCAACTTTCTTTTTAAGTGAATTGTGGTTACGATTCGACTAACCACGGGAGGTATTTGTGAAATAAATTCAATAATTTTTGGTTTATTTTGCATAAGCAAATAAATTAGGGGTTGTAATGGAATTTTGAATTGGAAGTTCACCGCATGTATGAAGGTATTTTACATACATATTTTACTTTAGAATATTTTTTTTTATAAATAATATTGTGGTTTTTGAAATTCTGAGGAATTCAGTTTGTGTAATTAACTATGTTCATATATACAGTATCGATTTTATTTATGTTAGCTTAATTGCGGTTACAAGGACTTGTTATAAAATTAAAGAACAATTATCAGTAATTTTTATTTTCATAGAATTTCGGCTGGCTACATGACAGACAGGACGAGTCTTTTATACGTCTGTTTAAAAATGAAGAATTTCAGTATGGTCTCAGTCCCGCATAACTGAGTCTTTTATCAGTCTCGTCGAGTTTTTTTATTTGTTGATTTTTGCTGAATTATGCGAATTTAACGGAACAAAATATAAAAGCCTATTTAACGGGTGATTTTTTTGAGGTTAGGATTTTCATGCATTAGTATTTGACAGATCACGCGGGATTTCAGACATGGTGTCAAAGAGAAAGATGCTCAGTATGCTTTGACATTTCATCATGAATAGACTTACTAACGAGCAACGCTTGCAAATCATTGAATTTTATTACCAAAATCAGTGTTCGGTTCGAAATGTGTTTCGCGCTTTACGTCCGATTTATGGTCTACATAATCGACCAAGTGAGCAAACAATTAATGCGATTGTGACCAAGTTTCGCACTCAGTTTACTTTATTGGACATTAAACCAACCACACGAATGCGTACAGTGCGTACAGAAGAGAATATTGCGTCTGTTTCTGAGAGTGTTGCTGAAGACCGTGAAATGTCGATTCGTCGCCGTTCGCAGCAATTGGGTTTGTGTTATTCGACCACATGGAAGATTTTACGCAAAGATCTTGGTGTAAAACCGTATAAAATACAGCTCGTGCAAGAACTGAAGCCGAACGATCTGCCACAACGTCGAATTTTCAGTGAATGGGCCCTAGAAAAGTTGGCAGAAAATCCGCTTTTTTATCGACAAATTTTGTTCAGCGATGAGGCTCATTTCTGGTTGAATGGCTACGTAAAGAAACAAAATTGCCGCATTTGGAGTGAAGAGCAACCAGAAGCCGTTCAAGAACTGCCCATGCATCCCGAAAAATGCACTGTTTGGTGTGGTTTGTACGCTGGTGGAATCATTGGACCGTATTTTTTCAAAGATGCTGTTGGACGCAACGTTACGGTGAATGGCGATCGCTATCGTTCAATGCTAACAAACTTTTTGTTGCCAAAAATGGAAGAACTGAACTTGGTTGACATGTGGTTTCAACAAGATGGCGCTACATGCCACACAGCTCGCGATTCTATGGCCATTTTGAGGGAAAACTTCGGAGAACAATTCATCTCAAGGAATGGACCGGTAAGTTGGCCACCAAGATCATGCGATTTGACGCCTTTAGACTATTTTTTGTGGGGCTACGTCAAGTCTAAAGTCTACACAAATAAGCCAGCAACTATTCCAGCTTTGGAAGACAACATTTCCGAAGAAATTCGGGCTATTCCGGCCGAAATGCTCGAAAAAGTTACCCAAAATTGGACTTTCCGAATGGACCACCTAAGACGCAGCCGCGGTCAACATTTAAATGAAATTATCTTCAAAAAGTAAATGTCATGAACCAATCTAACGTTTCAAATAAAGAATCGATGAGATTTTGCAAATTTTATGCGTTTTTTTTTTAAAAAAAGTTCTCAAGCTCTTTAAAAATCACACGTTATTAAACTGGGTTCTATATTAAACCTTGGTAGAAGGAGAATTCTTAAACATTCCTGAAAAAATTCGGTCGGTCATCGAGCTAGACGAATTCGCTTTAAATTTGGTGGGAAGCATTTTTATGTGATTACTTAGAGGAAAAATTGAAAGTTTTGTTTTATCTCATCTAAAACGGGTAGCGAACATACAATGATTTCGGTGTTATCAAGTTTCCTCAAAGACGGCTTTAACGATTTTGATTAAACTATGTATGTATATGTATTACTTAGACCAGTAGTGATAATACTGCAACGTTTTTACCAAAAAAAAAAAATAGAATAATTGAAATAATGTTTTGAATTTTGAATCCTTGTTTAGGTTTATTCACGAATATTTCATCAATTTCTCCGTTAATTTTGTTATTACATATTTTGCTATTGCGGTTCTTCTAAGATAGTAAAAAAATATTAACCCAGGTTTTACTAAACTACAGTTTAAGATAATTTTGACTTAACGAATACAGACCGATTTTACTTACAAACTGCTGGTTTTATATTTTGTATTACACTACACAAATAGCTCCAACTACATATTTTGAAATGATAAACTCAAATAGAATTAATGTCCAAAAATTCAACTAAACCTAGGTTTAATTTATACACAGCTTAAAAATGACTATGAATATGCTCCATTACATTTAAAATTCGACTTAGGTTAGGTTAGGTTAGAAGGGGTGTGGACAGCCTATGCTGTTCCGTACACGGTGGCCAGTTGGTCCTTTATGATCCCCTTATAAATAAAAACAGAGATGTTCCTAACTAATGGTTCATATAGACTGGTTCATTTGTGAACCTGTTTTTTCCATGAATTTCCTCATATTTGTCATCGAGACCTGCGCTAGATCGTCGTTCTCCAACAAACCTGTTTCCGAAGTACCGGAGGCGATTTGTTTGGAGGTTTGGACAATCACAGAGCAGGTGCTTAATGGTTTCAATTTCCTCAACATCCTGACAGCTCATACCGAAAAAGGGTGCGAAAGTGCCTATACTGGTGGCCATTGTGCCAATGGCGCAATGACCCGTTAGTACACTTATTACTCATTTTAAAATTACTGAGTTTCCTTTTCATTAAGTATAGGCCACACACTTCTAGAGATAACGTAGTCGTTCCTGGAAATCCAGGAGTTATTGATTTGCTCTTTCAATTCAATTTTCAATTTTCCTTTTAATAACGCCGATCGGGATTTCAGGTTCCGTAAATAATTGGTAATTATACTGTTTCTGCTTGATAGTGACCCTTTCCTTGCCAGTTCATAATATTGTTATGTCCGGGGACACAGCAGAATTTGACTTGGTTGGAGTTACAAATATTTTCCAGTACGCCTCGGCATTTTGCTACTGTCTTGGATCTTATAGTCTCACTGGCTAATGCTTTGATAGCAGCTTGGCTGTCCACGAAAAATGTGATCTCTGACGAGCTCAGTTTTTTCTTGTGTACCATTTCTGCCGCTTTTTTAATAGAGTCAATCTCAGCTTGAAAGACACTACACTCATCTGGGAGTTTATATATGATTCTCTAATATTAAGAGGTCCACAGAACACCCCTGCCCTGTTCCCTCTTCCATTTTTGACCCATCGGTGGAGAATGGGATACCTTGTTCACTAATTAGTGAGTTAGGTTCCCATCCATGTCTTTCGGGAATTAAAATGGAGAAGTGTATTTTAAAATCTATGGTGGAACGTCGTCAAATCAAGTTCGGCCACTGTGTCATACCTTTGCAAGATAGACCCATGACCATAGGTGCTGTGCTTCCAAGAGCTCATTTCTTTAAGTCAAAGTGCACTTTTGGCTGCTGTGCATCTTATGTACTCGTCGAGTGCTGGTAGATTTAGAATAATTTCCAGCCCTGCTTGTGGCGTAAGACTTTGTACCCCCATTATTCCTATACAAGCTAGTCTCTGTACCTTGATCAGGTTTTTGAGATAGCTAACTTTATCTACAGCCTTCCACCACACGATCGAACCATAGGTAAGTATGGGACGAACAATTACCGGGTACATCTACTGGATGACTTGTGGTTGCATACCCCAATGCGTACCAAAGGTTTCCTTGCATGTGTAGAAAGCACAGAGTGCTCTTTTCATTCTTTCCTCTGTGTAACGTTTCCATGTTAGCTTGGAATCAAGGATTACTTCAAGATATTAAGCTTCTTTGGAAAGTTCCAGTGGAATTCCATTAAGCTTTGGAGGGGTAAACTCATCTAATTTCCTTTTCTTATGGTAAACAGAACTAGTTCAGTTTTTGTAGGGTTAACCCCCAGACCGTTTTGTGCTGCCCAATAGTTCTTGAAGTGCAGATTCCATAATATCTTTGATGGTGGTAAGGTACTTACCTAATATCAAAATTACTATGTCGACTGCGTAGGCTTCAATTTTAATGCCCTGATTTCTAAGTCTTGTTAGAATTTTATTAACAATGAGAACCCAGCGGAGAGGTGAGATTACCCCTTCCTGTGGTGTGCCTCTTGTAACTATTTTCTCGACAATAATATCTCCAAGTTGCGAGTTAATGATTCTGCCATTTAGCATGGTTTAAATACAGTCTACAATGGCAGATTCAACTCCCAACTTCTTCCAGGGCAGATTTAATGGACTCCGTTTTTACATTGTTCAACGCTCCTTCGATGTCCAAAAATGCTGCCAAGGTGTGTTCTTTGTACTCGAGACTTTTCTCAATTTGCGAGACGACCTCGTGCAACGCAGTCTACACTGACTTACCTTTAAGGTAAACGTGTTTGAAGTTGCAGAGATTGTTTGGGTTGAGAAGGTCCCTCACATGCAGATCAATGATTCTCTCCAACATTTTGAGGAGGAGGAACGAAGAGAGACTAATCGGTCTGTTATCTGTTGCAGTCGAATGTGTCGGTTTTCCAGCTTTTAAAATAAAGACCACTTTAACCTTTCTCCATTTGGTAGGGGCGTTTGTAAGTCTAATACAACTACTGAAGATTACCCTAAGCCATTGGGTGATTATCTGTAGAGCATGTTGAAGAAATGCTGGTATAATCTCATATAGTTCAGCTGATTTTTACGGTTTGAATGAGTTTATTTTTTGTAGTAGCCCGTAGCGTAATGGTTAGTGCGTTCGACTGTCACGCTGGAGGTCTGGGATCGCTTCCCAGCTTCGTCCACCTAAAAACTAAAAAGGTTTTTTTTTTCAGGGCTACTGCCTCTTGCGAAGAATTGACAAATCGTCCAAGAGTATCACTTGTCACGAATAAGTGCTTCTCGTCTAGCCGTTCGGAATCGGCATAAAATTGTAGGTCCCTTCCATTCCTGTCGAAAGGCGCACACAGGAATGAGTGCGAGTTGTTAGTCACTAGGCCCTGGTTCTTCATGAGCCGTTGTGCCACCCGATTTATTTATTTATTTATGAGTTTATTTTCGACTTATGCTAGGTTTCCACTTGTCATTGAACAGACGCAAATTAACAAACTTTCCAAGACAAAGTTAGTTGCTGGCTAATATTAATTTCTTTGCTTTTTGTGTTGGTAAAAGCCACCCTGTCCTGGAAAGTTTGTCAATTTGCGTCTTTTCAATGACAAGTGGAAACCTAGCATTAGTATTTTTTTTTACGAAAAACAACAAAATCCAAATAAAAATCTAGTTTTTTTTTCAACATGTAATTTATTATTTTTTTGTTAACGATATAAAAATACTATTGAACCATTAATATACACCGTCAATATGTCTACCTACATCTTTGTTAGCTACGAGACAAGTTCATGCGATCCCTTGCATATTTTTTAATAATTTTGTCTAAGCCATAGTTTTGAAGAATGTCGTAAGCACCACCAAAACGTCATTTGAATTTGATAAAAAAAAAAACAATGAAAAAACTAACATAAGCCCACAAGAGTAAAGTTAGCGTTCGGAATAATTTCTATTTCTAAATCTCCAAATCATGAAAAATTACAGCTTCAAAATTGTAACCTTTCGCACTGATCTTATGACCTTCTTTCAGTTACTGCTTTAATATAAGGTCCGCCAGTTTCGGTTTTTTGATAATTCAGTTTGAAGGCCTAGTGAAATAAATCAAAAATAGCCAAGCAGAAAACTTAACACTATTAAAATGGACTTGTTGAATTACTGATGACGCAATTTTTCTGCAATGTTATCATATTTCCCCCAAGCGAATGATTAAGTCGAATTTTCACGGGATGACAAAATTAGTTCGAATTAGAGGGAGTTTTTGAAAAATTCGAGTTAGAGAGATTAATATTTTTTTTTTGCTTAAAAGCATTTATTGAATATAAAAAAAGATAAAAAAAATAAATAGATAAATTAAATAAATAAACAGAAGCTTCTAGCTTTTATGGCACATTAATTCATTCTTATACCCTGTCAAATTACTGTTTCAACAAAATTAATTAAAAAAATTGGTTATTTTTGATTGATGCATCAAAGTGGCTGGAGTTTTCACTCGTTTAAAAAATGATTCTATTTTGAAAAGGCAGAATTGAACCTCATCCGGTGCATTTTCTGTCATTTCAATCGCAGATTGCAATATTCCAATTGCATTTTCGATTTCATTCTTTTCTGGCACTTCAATATTTATTGTTTCGACTTCGACATCTTCATCTTCAGCTCCACTATCATCATCGTTAGCATCAGCATTATTGATTCCAAAATTGATTCGCGTTCAGGTATTTCTATGGCCACAATACATTCATCGACTTCCACATAACATATGTATAACAAAAAACAATACAAGTTGCGCGAGGGTTTTTTTTTTTTTTGCAAAAGAGAAATTCGACTTAAAGGGATTGAAAATAGTCTAAGAATCTAAAAAATTTATTCGAGTTAGAGGGAAATTCGACTAAGAGCGATTTTGACTAAGAGGATGGTTTTTGTATGGAAAATTGAGGGGAATGCAAAAAAATTCGAGTTGGGGGAAATTCGACTTAGGAGTTCGACTTAGAGGGAGTCGTCGTATTTATGTTTTTATGAAATGCCTCCTTTATTTATTTTCTAATTTCTTAAACTAGTTTATTTCTTTCTAGTTTCCTGAACTGAAACAAAAAATTCGGCCTCGATGGAAAATTACTCAAAAACTAGGGCTATTTATTTTTTCAAAATAAAAATGGCCCGATCTCCTAGATTGAAAAATAACCCCAAGCTCAATCAAAATAAACTGCACGTTTGGATCACACAAACTTGCTCCTGTACCTTACAACTTTACAGAGCTAGAAATTTTCAATTAAGCTGTTATTATCTTAGTAGTATAATGATGTCGTAAAAAAAAACAAAGTGTTTTGGTAATTTTTGGAGGGAGAAGTAAAATAAGACCAGTCGATAGGTTTCTCTTTTGCAAAAACATACCGCTCAAATTTAATCATTGAAATTGGTAGATGGGTTATCTTTGAGCATAGGGTAAAAGCGGGTGAGATGGTATACCTTTTTTATTTGTTCAATATCTTCGAAAATATACAACATTTTCTTTTTTTTATTTTACATAAATATTCTTTATTAAATAAGTTATTATACACTATATTTACAAAGTTTTGTAAAGCCGACTTTAATTTTTAATTAAAATAATAAAAAAACATTAAGAAAAACCATCTCCCCCTATGGGGTGGGTGAGATGGTATACCGTGGTGGGTGAGATGGCGCATGATTTACTTTGTATTTATTTACCCACAATCGTTGCAAGTATGCTTAAATGATGTGCATGAATCATGTGCCCATCTATGGCACATGAAAAAGGCAACCAATCGTCTTTTTTCTTGGTGGAATTGTATTCCTCTGCGCATCCCACACAATTGTCTTACCGAAATCTTCCGGCCCATCGGAGTCATCGTGTAGCGATATCTGGTCATAAGATGATGACGAGTTAATGATTACGATTTTAGTGCCCCTTTTCCTTTTTATGACTAGTTTTTCTTTCTTGAGTTTTTAAACAGCGATATTATCCACCGTGTTCAATACATGGCTTTTTGCTTCCTTACATTGGGCATCGCAAAAAATTTAAATTCTCAGAAGGACATAAGATGTTGTGCAAAGGGCGTCAGTGAACTAATAAAAAACTAGTGCAAACTAGAAGCGTTTAATGAGTTCACTAACACTCCTTCATTCTGTTTCTCAGAACATTTATAATAGAGCAAAACAAAGTTTCAATTATTAAAAAAAAAATCATTGGGCGGGTGAGATGGTGTGCGGCCACAGTGCACCAAAGTGAACAAGTGTGCTGTGGAATGTGCCATCGCACCCCCAAAAAACTTCGGCATCTGACCCTTTTTGTCATTCCCACTAATTTTTGGGTACATAAAAAAACAGTACACAGTCAAT
The DNA here is from genome assembly GCA_949320155.1 of Melangyna quadrimaculata. Lineage (NCBI taxonomy): Eukaryota > Metazoa > Arthropoda > Insecta > Diptera > Syrphidae > Melangyna > Melangyna quadrimaculata. The sequence continues at coordinate 382,119,390 of OX439483.1, forward strand.
ACATTTTTGTATGTTTTAATGTATCATAGGCATCAAATCAACCATTGACTCACAAAGAAAACAGAGAATAAAAAAGGTGGAACAAAAATTTTCCGAAAAAAAATCTACATTTTGTTGTTGTTACATTTTTTAATTTTTTTGCGTCACAGTAGAGTTTACGAACACGGCCTACTTCGATTTGAAATGAGAAAATGAATACAAAAAGGGTTTTAAAGCTTTTTTTGGTCCATAAATGTAGGAGATATTAAAGGTGCGCCATCTCACCCGCTTTTAACCTACAAAAAATCGTCGCGCCTGTAAGTATTGTGATGCAGTCACCATTTTGAAAAACACATTTAAACAAGTATCTCGAGAACAAATAAATTGATGAGTCGTTTTCGAGATATGAGATAAAACTAGTTTTTCAAAATGGCGGCTTAAGCACAATACTTACAGACGCGCTGTTTTTTTTTATACTCATAGATAACCCATCTACGGTATGTTTTTGCATTACAAAAACTCATTTTTGTCTCTGCCGACTGACCTAAATATATAAACCTAAAGTCAGTCCTAAGCCCCAATTAAAAATGGGAAATTAAAAAAAAAATGTATACAAGTTTGAAAAATGAATTTGATGAGAATGAAACATTTTTAAATAAAAAAGTACTTTAAACTCAAACCAGATACATACGCAGATAAAATGGTGCTATTTTCATCATCAATTATTCAATCACTCAGAGTTATCTTAAAATAAACCTTATCCTTAAATCTTATTTCAAGAGCATCAACTTTATTCACGCCCAAAATTTGATTTAAGTTCATCACATCAAAAGATTGTTTTATGTTTACATAACAAATACCTGTTATCAAATTGAGAAATCAAGAACACGTTTCGGATTTACAAATCGATTATAACTACAGAAAAACACAGAGAAAGGTGAGAAAAGTACCAAAATACCTAGCTGAGAGATATTGCACACTACATGCACAGCACAAGGTGTCAATTGAAAAGTGTCATCTTCATTATTTGTACTTCCGTAACAATAACTTGAAATTGTCTTGTTGACCTCGTGTTCTTCTATATGAGATTTGTCAAATGATCAACATCAAGCATTGAGCCACTTATGTAAAACATTCGAAGAACTTCAATTCATATAAATAGAGATTCCTCTTCCTTCAAAAAAGGACCATTATTTAAGTTCAAGTGGAATTGCCATTCATACATAATATTGTTTGATTACGAGTGTTCCTTGAGAGTTATATCTCGGAAGACTTTTATAATGGATCTTTCCTTACGTGATGTGTCGTGCGTGTAGATTGTATCCTTAATACACAAACTCTGTAGGGCTATATACAATTACAATGGTCAATTGAATTTAATCCAGGTAAGATTTTGGATAAACACCAATACAACAATACGATGGCAATTGTAATCCTGATGATGGTGATTTGAAAGCAATATCGTATTCGCCTATAAATCGAAGAAGGAGAACAAACAATGTTCAAGCCAATGAATGATGAGAATTTCACCACTTATAGAAGACTGCTTAGCTAAATTTAATTGGACTTTTTGAATTTTATTGGTTCAAGAAATCCAGTAAGGACCAGTTTTTCAGTGAAGAGTTTACAGTTATCTCACTAAATTACAAGGGTTAACTCTAGTTTAACTCTGAAACCAGAATTATCTCGCACTGAAAAACTGGAGTTAAGTAAAGCAATTTCACTTTTGATCAAATGGAAACAAAATGAAAAAAGGCCAAAGGTTTGCTGGTCGTTTCGGGTACAAGTATACAACCATAATCCGAATAGGTGACCTCCTACCCCATGCAGAAGCACACACTGCTATGGTCACTTTTCTCATATCTGCTTTTCTTGGAAACAGTTGTAACGATTTGAATGCAGTTTGCTCTTATAGACGAAACAAAGATAATAAATGTTATTTCAATATAATCTGCCCATTGCCACGCCCACTTTTCTAATAATCTTTATTTCTTGGGAACGGCTCTGAAGGATTAGATGAAATTTTCTTAGTATACATTTTCTAATTATAAACGAGAAAAATGTTTAAAATTTGTTTTTTTGTAAGATCCGCCCACTTTTCTTAAATCTTGGTTACTTAGCAACACAGCTCTAACGATTTGGATGAAATTTTAATAGTTTGTTCCTTTAAGCGAAAAAAAGATTAAAAAAGAGCTTTTACTAAGATAGCCCACTGCCACGCCGTCTTTTCTTCAGGTGGCCTCAAATTTACATTCATTTGAATAAATTGCACATTCTTCTTATTTTTCGTCAGAACGAAGATGATGATTATTATGACGTTCACATTCACGGAAAAGATTACGCTGTTGGTATTATTGAGAATAAGTATGAAATTACCTTCTAGGTAGGAAATTCTCAAAAAATAAAAAAAATATAAAAATATTAAGAAAATATGTCGATTGGCCCTAAAGGGGAGGCCATTTAAAAAATAACGTGCCGTAAACACTACCTCGAGCTTTATTTGGAAACAACGAGTGATATGCTAAATAAACAGTTTTGGAGTTCCCGCTCCCTTAGCTAAACTTCTTCTTCATTTTAACGGCGATTGTCATGATCTCGAGGGGGACCACAACTCTCCCACTCAACTTCTTCGCCTAAGGTTCCACTTGTGGGGTTCGCCGGGTTGACCTCAGAAATCGTCGACAGGCCTCCCGGTTTTGGATTGTTCCACGTCTGAGGCCAACTAAATGATGGTGTCGTTGCATTTGTTTCATCCAAGAGCTTTTGCGCCTGCCTTTCTTCCGCGATAGTGTTGGAACGTCTAGTCTTATTGCCTTTTGAATGGGTTTCTCATGGCATTTTCTTTGTACGTGACAGTAGCAGCTAAGTTGGTCATGCTGTATTTTGTCCAAGATGGTATTTTTGACGTGTAGGCTTCCTCGGATTCTTTTGCTTCTTATTCGATCACGCTTTGTCACTCCTGCTGTCATGCGAAACATCTTCATTTCAGCTGCCGTCAATTTACTCTAATACTTCTTGTACATTGTCCAACACTGTGAACCGTATGTAAGTGCTGGACGAACAACTGCCGTGTAGAGCTTTCCTTTCAGTTTAGGGGGCATTTTTCTATCACAGAAGATGGCAGAGTTTTCCCGGCACTTCATCCACCCTACGCTTACGCGATGTTTGATGTCGTCATCACAAGATCCTTCGCTATTGATCATTGATCCAAGATATTTAATATTTCGCACTTGGGAAGCACTGTTCCATTCAAATAGATGTCCGGAATAGGCCTGTGTGGATCAGAAAATGGACAGCATAGGTATTCGGTCTTTTTCGCGCTAATGCGGTATCAATTTCCCTCCATAACATCCACTCATACATCAAGTGCTCGTTGGAAGGACACAGGAACTTCACTTATGATGGCTCCATCGTCAGCAAAGAATAACTGATAAACTTTGGGGTCCGTCACCTTATTCTCTAGCAGAAAGTCAAGGACAGTAATAAAGAGCAAAGGACTCAAGACGCTTCCCTGGTGCACACCTACTTTAATTGGGAACTCTTTGGTGATTCCTGCGGGGCATCTTATCTTTGTTTTAACTTGCTCATACATGTTCATGACCACCCGCACCTAGACTTCCGGAACTCCTAGTTGCCTTAGGGCAACCCATATCAGATGTCGTGGTTGTCTGTCGAATGCTTTTTCAAAAGCAACCAATACAATATGCAAATCTCTTGAGGAATCCTGATATTTTTCCATTCTGATTGTTATACTCTGAATGTTATACTCTGTGGCTGATTTATCCGAAACAAACTCTTACTGGTCGTCAGACAGTCGTATTATTTTTCGTAGGCGGCTATCAAATATCTGCTCAACGATCTTCATGGTGTGTAACAACAGCTTGATCGAATGGTAGCTGTCGAAATTTCGTGTATCACCCTTCCCCTTGTAGATTGGAAGAAGGTAACTTTCCCTCCACTGATTAGGCATTCGGTCGGCACAGATAAGTTTGGAGATGAGAATCATGAGCCATCTGAGCCGATGTCTCCCATCTTTTTTCAGAACTCAGAGGGTACCTCGTCTGGCCCAATCGCTTTTCGCTTTTTGGAGTTTTTCACCGCATCACTAACTTCTTCGACTGTGATGTCGGCAACTTCTTCATTGTTAGGTGCAGCTCCAAATATACAGTCTCGTATCGATCTTGTCTCGGATGGTTAAAAGGCAGTCTCGTCTCGGTCTCGTCATGCGAGACCGAGAACGAGACCTTTGTCGTCTCGTGGTCAGCCTTAATATTAATAGAGGCCCAGGAGCACCACGCGTTGTAACGCCAACAAAAGTAAAGTAAGTAAACCGCATGACCGGGAAACTTTGGACCTGATTCCGAATTCCGTTAAAAGTTTTTAAGGTCAGAAATTGTATTGGAAATTAGTGATACAATCAAAAATATAGCTACGTGAAATAAATATTTCGGAATAGTTTTATGTCACCTGCCTGTTCATCTTTTCATTACCTACCTTACTCTTTTTTCGGTACCAATTTAGTGTATTTGCGTGCACTTTATTACAATAACAACCATACTGGCGTAATTCTACCACCTTACTCATATACAACCACATGACACAGAGACTGCTTCTTTGGCAAAATGCAACAACAATTCGTTCAAATTTTGATTACCTACCAGAAAATTTACTTAGTTAATGAGTACAACAATACACATTTATATAATATTGAATATTGGTTACTACTGAATCATTGTTTATATGTATTGTATCAAACGGTAATTTGATGCATTTATGCGGTACCTACAACCTACTCTATAGGAAACAAAATTATACGTCTTTGATAAGGAAATATCCCTTTGACTTGGTTATAGTAGTAGACTCATGCGAATTATGTGCTAGAGATGTCAGCTCAGCAATGCCATGAACTCGATGGTAATTGCTTTACAATAAATTCAATATAGTACGTTAAATACGATACCTACGGAATGTCAAACTAATGGTGATTATTATTGTCTTTGCATACATAGTATAGGATGTCCTCGAACAAAGCTAGTCGTTAAATTATAGGATAGAATTTCAAAACAAATATCAATCATATCAATATACGAGTACGAGTATGTATTTGAAGTTATTCATTTATGCAAACAGAATAATATCAAGAAATTCGCATTTCCAGCCGGAAGGAAAGGCAAAATATTATGTAGTTTTCCTAATTGGATCGATCTTAGCAAACACTATTTTGCTATTGGAGTTATTAAATAATGGAAAATGCTTAAATGCTCCTACCTCCCAAGGCATACGAGTTATTGGCTTCCGGATGATATCAAAAGGCACGGTAGTGCCCAGCCAAGTTCTTTCACTACACCCATTTTACATAGGATTGAACTCAGGCGATTTACGACCCCCTTTAACTTTAGTTCCAATAAAGTCAGAAACCTAAAACTTGCAGCATTCCCTAAACTTACCAGGTTCAGGTAACTCACAAAAATTCAACTCATTAGTCGTTTCTAAGATATAAGACTGCGAAAATAACAAAAACCGTATAGAAAACCCCGTCAAAGTAGACATACAAATCTCAAAACATAAACAAAATTCAGATAACGCTTAAACTTGGTGGGGATCTCTTACTGACTATAACGAAGCAATGGCGAAAAGTCCCCGTCGATGCGACAGGAGCACAACTTTTTGAGCATGGCTAACTGTCGAAAAAATCAGTTTTTAGCAAATAAATTTTTAACGATAAATGCTATCGAAAAGAAGTTTGAGTACAGTTTGTAGATCACAAAATTTTCTGCAAAAAAAGACTCTTAAACATTTTTCCCACTACCAATGACTAAGAAAGTATAGCCATTAAATAAAAACAAATATTAAATAACGAAAATATTGTTTTTTTTAGTACAACTGTCGAAGGCAAAAGTGTTATTATCTTTTTTATAGAACATTTTGTGGTGTACAAAACGTAACTAGACTTTTTTCGATAGCATTAACGGTTTAACAGTTATACTCAAAAAAAAAATATTTTCGTCATTTTAGGTTTTTTTTATATAGCTGTACTTTTGTAATCAATGGTCTGGTCATACTAAAAAACAAACTGTACTCGAACTACTTTTCGATAGCATTTATCGTTAAAAAGTTATTTGCTAAAAACTGATTTTTTCGACACTTGACCATGCGTAAAAAGTTGTGCTCCTGTCGGATCCACGGGGACTTTTCGCCATTGCTTCATAAGAGGCAGTGGAAGCGCCCCCCCCCAAGTTTAAGCGTTTTCGGATTTTTTTGTCAGGGAAATGTCTATTTTGACTGGAATATAGTAACTGACTGACTGACATATTATTATCATCAAAATTATGGAGCACTTACATCGTAGAATCATGCTATTTTTGACAAATGTGTTGCATTTAAACGAAAAATTAAAGATTTTCCATTAACAGGGCGTGATACTCGCCCATTGATTGATATAAATTATTTGGAGCACTTCTGAGCATTGCAGAATGATGAAATTTTGTAGACCGTTAGGACTTGAAGTGAAAGCAATGGCAAAATTTTAAAATTTGGAGATTCAATATTCAGTGGGCTTGGCAACCACCCATTTTCGCAGAATTAATATCAAATATATTGAGATAACTTCCGATTGGTGCAGATTTATGAAATTTGGAAAATTTAGTTTCAGGTGTATACAAAGAAAAAAATTGAAATTATGAAATTTTGTATGCAGTGACGTGGCATCCATCCACTTCTAAACAATAATTATCCTTCAAAGGAGCACTTCTGATTTATGAAAATTGGTAGAGGTAGGAATAAATTAAAAACTTAATTTTCCTTATGAGGCTTTCGTTGGGCGTTTTTCCCCCCAATTTTTCTGATAAAAAGAATCTTTGCAAAAAGAAGTGAAATCACATCAATCAACATATGTAAATGTAAAAAAAGAAGCCAAGTGCTTTTATATACAAAAACCTTTGCGCAACAAGTCAGCTGTAAGAAGTAGTGAGATCTAAAAGTACGCAAAGTTCTAAGTTTATTAATGTAAAATATCAAATATTGAAAGTAAGCAATTTCGAAGAACCTACAAATTGTCAGAGAAATCCGTTATTTAATTATTACTGACTTAAATTGAGTTG